>QRDG01000175.1:1042085-1334448 GCA_012064385.1 Puccinellia tenuiflora | reverse complement strand
CCGACATGCATGCCAGAAAAAATTAAAGTGTTACGCTAGCAGAGGGCAGGTGTGATCGAGTGAGTGAGTCATGCATTGGTATTTGGGTCAGCTTTCATCGTTGTGAAGAGATCCTGTTGGGGGTGTTGGGTCTCGGGTGCTGAGGTACGCGACAAAATTCTGCACAGATCCAACAGGTGCTGATGTTTTTGCTTACATTAGTGATTGTCTGACAGAGTTTGTGAAGGCTGTTCTTGCAAAATGGAAGATGCTCCCGTTGGAACACTAGGTTTAGGGTTTTCGAGGGGTCTAAGACTCCATGTGATCTGTTTATATATATATCACCAGGTTAAAGTATGTGTACACATTATACGGTTAGTAACTTAGTATACACATGTATACAAAGACAGATCTTAATTAACACATCTCTTAATTAAAAGTACTACGGAGTACATACAAAATTTAAATTGGTTTTAGATCGGTCTAGCATCTGCGGTGTGGATGGTTTAGTGAAGGCATCAGCTAGCTGACCCATCCGTGGAGATAAACCTGACCTCTAGAGCATCAGCGGTGGCGACTCGTTCCTGTAGAAAATGGAAATCAACGTGAATTGCTTGGTGCGAGCGTGGAAAACTGGGTTTGTTGTCAGATAAGTAGCCCCTAAATTATCACACCGTAAAATGGGGATGCGCTGCTGAGAGACTTAGAGTTCTTTGAGCAAGTAATCTACCCACGTGGCTTCAACGGCTCCATTTGCTAGCGCCTTGTATCTGCCTCAGTACTGGATCTCGAGACAGTGGGATGTTTCTTGGAACTCAATTAAATAAGGTTTGGTCCAACAAAAACAAAGCAAAACCTCCAGTTGAGCCAGTGCCGAACATTAGAACGTTTATGCGTGCCAAACATGGATGGACCACCGTCCACAACTCGGCTGCCGTCTTGTAGCCGATCATCTGGCACACCATGTCCTCAGCAATGGAGGAGAGCAGAAGGCCGAGGACCTTCTGGTCTTTCGTCCACCACGCGTGGTACACAGGGTTGGCGATGATCTTCGCCGCATCATCAAATCCCTTGGCGATAGTCTTTGTCGGAGCTATCACGGATCTGTCGAGGTAACCATGAAGATAACGGCGTAAGAAGTTGGGCAGCGTGAGTGCGCACCAAAGCATGAAAGTCTCAACAAGATCCAACTGTAAGTTGGTCTAGTTGAACCGCGCACCCACCCGGTGGGGTTCACGTAGGGCACACGACGCCAAGAAGTTAATTAACGCCTCGATGCCACGACCAATTCCACCAAGAAATCCTGGGTACGCCTACGGTCGACTGGCCATACGTGATCACAATCGTCTATTTTTTTCTACGATAAAGAAGGAACCCTTCATCCCAAGAAAGAACCTCCAAATTATCTTCATTGATGCCCAGCAGGATACCATCCGAATGGCCGCACACTAGAACCCAATTCCTTGTAAATCAACCCCTACTGCCAATGGAGGAGAGATCAGACTGTGAGAACTCCTCCTTGATAGTCTCATGTAAGCCAATGATGTCCACGCGATCCCACTGAACAACTTTTTTAACCTGGGCTCGGTGAACCACATTGTCGAACCCACGCATGTTCCAAATATAAGCCCTTATTGGCGTGCTCTGGCTTTGCCCTGTCCCAACGGGGTAGCCAGACCGATTACATGCTCGTCGGATTGGCATCACAATGCATATAATCGGTGGAATCGCGCCCGACTTGCACACTAGACAAAGTTATGCACCCTCTAACACACTATGCCCATGGTGGCCATGGCCACAATAAAAAATGAAAGAAAATGAGCAAATTTGGGCACCTTTGGTAATTTCTTTCGGGAGAGTAATTTCGTTATGTTGTAGGCTTAAAATAAATGGAAATCCACTTTAGCTCCCGAGCTCATATGCTCCTGGCCAAATAATAAAATTGAAAAAATAGTAAAATATTTCAAAAAAATCTAAATTTTGTTGGTAATGAACATATACAAATTTTGTACACCGAATTTTGTGATGAAATGAAATTTTTCTGTTCTGTGCAAAAAAGACAAAATCAAAGCTTAAATCTCAATCTGGTCACCAGATTTATCTTTTGCACAATGTCATTTGCTCACGAAATTTTACAGAAATGTAGAATATATATATGTTCATCACCGAAATTTTCAGAATTATTAAAAATGTTTTACTATTTATGTCGAGATCGAAAACACCAGTCCAATAAAATAAATAGTTTCTCTTCCAAATAAAAGGGGTCTTACGAATTGAAAAAACTGAAAAAAAATTATGCTAGGTGGTCGTCTGCTTGGTACATAAGTAAAGGGAGAAGGTTCGATCGTAGTGGTGGGGGAAAAGTATCAATGCAACCAGGCGGTGCTCTAGGTCGACCGGGCTAAAACGACTGCGACCTATACAAAATTTAGGTCACATCCGGCTGATTGGAGATCCACTGGAATCGGTTTGGAATATTGGTCTTGTGTGACTGCAGCTTAAAGAACGGCAATAGCTTTCATGCTTTAGCAAACACGAGTGGTTTGTTTATCCTCCGAGATTTGCTAGGAGTACAAAGATTACTATCTTGCAGTGGAGGGAAAATCGCTCGAATCTGTGTAGTGTTGGACATAACAGGATATTTATGAAATTGGGAAATTCTAAGAACCACTGCTGTCTTGCGTTACTGCATCTTATCTTGTACAGAAGTGATACATATACTGTTCCCGGTGTCAAAGAATCCCACGTACTGAACAAACCGTGCTCCTGTGGAGGCACATCTGATTCCTCTCTTTGAATTTCACTTGCATGGACTATATCCGAATTTTATAGCCCTTGTTTCGAAGAAAAGAAGGAAGTATATAAATGTTGCTACAGGTTTCTCTGGAATATGCTTCTTCCAACCAACGAAGGAACGTCATAGTTCAAGACCAGACATAACCTTAGCTAGGATATGATCTAAAACAAGTCTCGGCATAAAGAAAGGTTGCCACGTCACAGTGTTGTCAAGTCGAGCAGAAGTAAGTGCCAAGGCGAATGACTAAAAGAGAAGATCATGGAGTCGCTGCCACTTAAGAAGAGACTGCATTCTAGGCCGCTCAGTAGGACAAGTTAACGCTTTTAACGGTAACTGCTTTCGAAAAAGTTTGACGGTTGCAGCTTAAAGCGCGTCTTCCAGAAAAAAAAATTCCTGGTGGCACCGCATGGTGGAGCACTTATCTTGCGGATAAATGCGTGTGCTAAGAAAGCACGACAGTAATCACCACTGACGTAACTTGGACGCGGCAAAAAGTCAGGTAGGACATGATTACCAATACGGTTAGATTATGAAATAATCATTTTAAACCCTAAACTCGTAGAATCCTCATCTTGAAATCCCTGTCATTCCCACCCTGAACTAGTAAATCATGTTTGGCTCGTCTAAATTAAACCTTGACCCGTTTTTCAAAAAATATATATATATAGAACACCTTTTATATATAGAACACCTTTTATATATATAGAACACCTTTTATATACTCCTGGGTGTATGTACTTCCATATTCAGTATACCTCACGTACGAGCGTATTATACCTCATTATTATTTTTTATATACCTCATTAATTATTCTAAGATACCTCAATGCAACTTGTATGAAAAAAATATCATCGGAGTCTCCAGTTTTTTAATATACCACTTTTACGTACAGAAAAGCAGTATATGCAAATAATATAAAATATGTAGATTTATATGAAAAATTTCACATGACTCACTTTGGGGTATCTAGTATTAAATAATGAAGTATATTCAAAATGATAAAGAGGTATATTTAGTTCTTTTATGTGGTATATTGTATATGGGAGTACATACACCCAGGAGTACATAACCATTTTCCTATATATATATATAAAAACTTATAAAGTGCTACCCTCATTGACTACATTGGTGCACATGTCATATTCATCTTCTTCCTTAATTTTTTAACAGTGGACAGCGGGCAATTGCCGGAGAGGATTTGAAGGTTAAACGTGCTTGGTCTGGAGCAATTTAAGGATGAGTGTCCCATCAGAAAGTTTTCCGGATACATACGAGTGAGGACAAAGTACGCAGAAAAGACTAACGTTGATCTGTGGGGTCAGTCTAGAGATCATAAAGAGCTATCAGAATAACAGCCACCGGCCCGGGGCTGTTACATGCAACTTGAATCGGGAGAGGTGGGCGTTGTGGCCTCGTGGACACTCCCGAACGCATGGTGTGATTTTTATTTTTTTATTGGACCGATAAGTGGATCCTAAAATTTTCTTTTTTCCGGTGCGTCAAATAGGTCTAGAATTCGATTTAGACCGGGATTCAATAGTTCAGGACGCGAACAACAAAGATTTCAAGATGAGGGTTCATTCCATCAAACATCTACAAGTTCAGGGTTTGAAATTGACTTTTTCCTTGGATTACGAGTTCTTTTTGCCCCCACCGAGCGAGAGACAACAGGCTGCAGATAGATAGACATGCTGGCTGACAGACTATATCATTCTGGGCTTTCCTTTGCATTTTCGAGAGAACTGATCGGCGTCAGTTCCATGTCTGACGTTAAGAAACCTGAGCGCGTGTGCTTAGCACTATTTTCGTTGCGATTTCATGAAGCGATCGGTGGCGGCCGTGTTTCATATATAGAATCGCGCAGCCCCCGACATTCATATGCGCGCAATCCTCGTGGACGTGCGTGATGCCTGAAATCGTCCTAGCTAGGAGTACTAGTAGTCTAGTAGTACGTACCACGTGAAACCGTTTGTAACGAGTTTCCCGATGATCCCCGGCCGGCCTTCCACAAAGCTGGCGCCTGGCTGGCGGCTGCGCCTGCACCGACGTACTGTACTCCTACTACGGTTCAGTACCAAAGCACGTACGCATGTCGCAACGCGCCGGCCGATTCCGGCGGTTTCCGTTCCGATCGGCATGGGTGGAGACGCACGCGAGTGATTTCCCAGTTCGATGCAGCCGTTGACGCATTAATTCTGCGACTTCTGTCCATGGTGGTGGACAATAGGGCCTGGCCGCCTGGGCAAGAGGAGGAGGAGGAAGAAGAAGATTAGAGCAGGTCGCCGTCGTCCGATCGCCGAGACGTACCGACGGTGGTGTTGTTTTCAAGCCCCATGTCGACCACGTCGCTATTTGCTAGTGCTAGGTGTATCGCGGTGGATGGATGGATGTATCCGTCTTCGTCCATCGGATGTTATGTTCTGCGCCTACTGAGAACGAGGGAAGATCGATCCTTTCCAGTCAGATATTCGTGTATCTATCCGGCTCTCTCTCAAAGTGTTGAAATCCACGCACGCTGCTAATCATGGAAGCATTTGCGCAAATCTTGCGACGCACCGAGCTGGCCCGTGAACTTTTTCAGAAGAACTCATTCGCGCTACGCACCACTGTACGAGCAGCTGGCTACGCCCGTGAGGGCGCAAGACCAGGCCACCACCACCTCAATGATGATCTCTTTTTAGAAAAACAAAAAACGATCCCGACGAGTGCGTGAATGATCCAGCCTTTTAAGCAAGAGGATGAGGATGAAGACGAAAGAAAGTGTCGTCGCTCGCGCTCGTAGACGCGATCATCATGTCGACCAATCTACGCCATTCCACACCCACGTGTCCCCATCATATTCAGTCGACGCTACCGCCTTTGTGTTGTTGTGTGTCCTTGCGCAAAATGCTCGGGTGGACTATGCCTATCCACGTGTCTCTTTCGACCTCATCATTTCGGTGCTCATCTTGGATTCGTGTACGGCACTCCTGCTGCACGCACGTCCATGCATGCCCAACAATTCGGACCCTGCCCTACCTATATATGAAGTCTTCGTCGGGAAATCCACTTTGACTCCCGGGCTCATCTGCATCCGGGTGCCTTTTCGATTTTTTTGAATTTTGAAAACACTTCAAAAAATCTGAAAAATTTATGCGGAAACATATTTATATATTCAATACTCGTGTAAATTTTCAACAGAAAATATCAATTTTTGCGCCCGGTGCAAAAAGACAAATATCTGACATACAAAATATGTGAACAATCCACTATTCAAAAAGACAGATTTGTCTTTTTTACACAGGGCGCAAACATTGATATTTTTTGTCGAAATTTTACACGAGTGTTGAATACTTCAATATGTCCATGTACAATTTTTTTCAGAATTTTTCGAAGCATTTTCGTATTTTAAAAAAATCAGAAACAAAACCGGGAGCAGATTCGTACTGCTTTACGGATTTCATTATTATTCGGAAGTCTGAACATTGTGAAACGCAGAAAAAGTGAAGTTCGTGGCATGCAACTATATATACTGTGTACACGCCAATGCAGTGTAACTTTAATTTGTCTTCAGACTTGAAGGAGAAGCAAAGATCAGTCGAAAGTTTTTCTACTACAAAGCAGACAAGCTGGCCACATCCTTGCAAAAAAAAAAAGAGCACATCCTTGCAAAAAAAAGACAAGCTGGCCACTACAGGAAAACGGATCTTTGCTGAGTACACCGGTCTTTGCCGGGTGTTAAATATCGGACACTAGATAAAGAGGTGCTTTGCCGGGTGCAAAACTGAGGTACACAACAAACTATTCTCTGCCGAGTGTAGACACACAGTAAAAAAAACTATACACGATAAAAACTTCAAAAAACACTCGGCATTGAAACAGCACACAGCAAATTAAGACGTATGTGCTGAGTGTCTCCAAATGGCACTCGGTAAAGGTACGTGCCATGTGCCTTTTTCCCCTGCGTTTGACGGATGGCTTGACGACGTCAGGTTTTGCGAAGTGGATACGCTGCTCGGTGACGAAGGCGAAGGTTGGTGCAGACGACATGCTCGGTGATGAAGGGGCGATGCAGCGGCGGCATGCGTGTCAGGCAGCCGCGGGATGACCTCGTGGCGACCGCATGCCGCGGCGATGTGGCCCTTAGGGGCGACGCGGTGGCAGCGTGCACGTCGAGGTAGCCACCCGGAAAACCACGGGGAGACGACACTATGGCCTGGGGGAGGGGGGGGGGACGCAGTGGCAACCCATTGCTCGATCGGTAGATATGCGCTTATACTCGAGCGATCTTCACGGGATCCCGCGGAGGCGCACGCGGGCAACTGATCAGTTCGGCTAAAATACGAATAGTTTCTTACTTCTTTCCTCATTAAATAGGCATCCACATAAGCAAATAGCCAACATGAACATCTTAGAAACGGTCCACACTGTAGCACTACAGAAGGCCTGACAGGTGATACGTGTCAAACGTATCTATAATTTTGTATTGATCCATGCTAGTTTTGTGATGTTGTCAAATGTTTCTACTATCATATTACATCATTTTTATGCATTTTGTTGGACTAACCTGTTGACAAGATGCCTAGTGCCAGTTTCCTGTTTTTGCTGTCTTTTCGTTTCAGAAACTTACCACAGGAAATATTCTCGGAATGCGCTAAAAAATTACGAGGATTTTTTATTCGCCAAGACGGAGTTTCAGTCCAGAGGGCAGCCCTGGGGGCCACCCATAGGGCAGCGATGACCCCCAGCCGCGGCTTGCCCTAGGGCGGCGGGTGGGACCCGCCCCTGCTCCTGGTGGGTCCCCTCGGCCCCCTCTGACGCCTATAAAATCAGATTAATCCAAAAAACATCGAGGCGACAATTATTTTTCCAGAGAAGTCACCCCGAGGCGCCGCCACCATAGACCCTAGTTCGGGGGTGATTCTGAAGCTGATCCCGCTACCCTGCCGGAGTGGTGATCGATCCCGAAGGGCTCTTCATCGACATGCCTTCCTCCGGGATGATTTGTGAGTAGTCCCACCTTGGACTACGGGTCCATGACAGTAGCTAGATGATAGTATCTCTCTCTTGTGCTTCATGTATTATGATTTTGTGAGCTGCCTAACATGATCAAGATCGATTATTGTAATGCTTTGTGATGTGTTTGCTGGGATCTGATGGATTATGAAGTTATGATCAGAATGTGCATGATTCTTATATGTTGATTTATGTTCTTGCATGCTCTCCGATGTGCGTAGTTATTTTGGCCAAGTGATTGTGTGTATCTCCAAGACGGAGTATTTATGCTAGATAGTGGGTTCATGCCCCCTTTTGTTCCTGGGCACGAGTGACAGAAACGTCTAAGTGCGAGGGTGTGCTGTTGCTACTAAGGGTAAATCAGCGGTTGTCGTGGGGTTGTCACGGCAAGTCCTTCCTCCAGGAAGGTGAGTTCGGAGGCCATCGATGCTTGAAGCACGTAGGAGAGATTAATCTCGCCTAGGGACACAGATTTACCCAGGTTCGGCCCCTCTTGGTAGAGGTAAAGACGTACTTCCTGCTTCTCTTTATTGCTCTAGATCTGATATCGATTACAGGGTTCCGGCTCCTCTCTGGAGAGTCGGCGACTTGGTGTTTCTTTCTCTCTCTAGATTGCTTAGAACCCCCCGATCTAAGGTCTAGGACCCCGCTTATAAAGGCTACCGGGTCCCTGGACTTACAGATTACACCGAGTCACACTAGAACACGGAGTCCTACTCTACGTCTTGATCTTCCAAGTTAAGGCTCCGGGTTGTACTTGGACTCCTTCCGGACGGGTCCTTTCTTCATCATGGGACTCGGTCGGCTTGTCCCCAGCCCAGCCCATGTGACTTGATACGTGACTCGGCTTTGGCCTTCTTGGTCTTGGCGGGTCTACTTTCCGGGTCCATGGGCCTACCTATAAAGTATCCCCCCATCAGTAGCCCCCGAATTTATCTTGGGCACAGCTTGGCGGCTTCCTCCAACTCGTTGGTTCGACTTCCTGGGTCGACTCCTTCCATTTGAGCCACAGGCTCCAAAGTCGCTTGCTGCTAGCTCCAAGATGAATTCCTGCATAAAAAACATAATACACATATAAAATGAGTCCATCCTTTTCCTCGTTCAAGCCACCACTCTTGCCTTTGTACTAACAGGCCGAGTCCTGCTGTGACTCTTGCGAACAAGGAATGAATAACTTGACTTTCACTATCACAGGACTCGCCATTCTGAGACAAGCCGGCTTCTTCCACTTCTGTGACTTTGACTTTTCTTTGCTATGTCTTTTCTGGCTGTTAGCCGCTGAATCGTTATTACCGAAACGTTATCCACAGTTTACTGTGGACCCACTCTGTAACTCTCTAGGGTTTTTACCCCTTTATAAGTATCGATGGGTTAAGTCTCAAACCTCACTCGCCCCCTTCAGCTCAAATTCCCTTCTTTCTCTTTGCGCTCTTCTCTTCCCGCGCTCAGCACACACCGCCCGCCCGCCATGGCACCCAAGCGCGCAAAGATCGCACCCAAGGCCAAGGCATCCTCGTCGAGCAGGACGGTAGACATTGCCGCCGCGGCCGCCGCCGCCGCAAAATCCTCTTCCAAGCGTTCGATCTCTGCCGATTGGGGTGGATCTACGGTCACGGCCGAGCAATTGAAGACACACCGATCAACCGGCCTGATTCCGTCCAACGTGAAGGCTCGGGCCCCAGGGGATGAAATCGTGCCCGCTCCCGCAAAGGATGAGGTGGTGATCTTTACCGAGCACTTGTTCTGCGGGTTCACTCCCCCCGGTAATCTTTTCTTCCGCCAACTCCTCGAACTCTATCAGCTGCGGATTCACGATCTGGCTCCCAATTCCATTCTCACTCTATCAAATTTCGTAACTTTGTGTGAGGACTACCTCCAAATCAAGCCAGATCTCAACCTTTGGCTCGAACTCTTCTACTGCAACCCCCAGCCCGAAACTTCTGGGGGCCCTCTCCTCCAATGTGGCGCCGTCGCTCTTCAACGGCGCCTCCACTCTGTCTTTCCCAAGCCAGTCTTCCCAACCGCATTAAGGACTGGCAGAAAACCTTCTTCTACTGCAAGGATACCTCCCCTGTAGGTGAACCCAAACTTCCTTTGTTCTCTGAGGATCGCCTCCAGGCGACTCCTCTTATGAAAGCTAGGTGCTCAGAGGCCGCCCGGCCGAGAGTCGAGTCTCTGATCACTCGAATCCGGGCCCTCTTGTCCCATAACCTGGAAAACATGGATCTGGTCCGCTGTTGGACCACTTGGAGAATCCAGCCTCTGAGTCCTAGGACTCGACTGATCTGCTCATACACTCGCTGCGCTGGCGATGACCTCCGAGTGACGGAGCAACTATCTGATGGACCCGAACTTGGTCGGCTTATCAAAAAGCTGACTGGGAGGCCGGTGAAGGACCAGGCCCATTTTGGGCTCCAACCATTTTGCTCTACCAACCCAGCTCCCGATGTAAGCCTCATTCTCTACCTTATTTCTATCTTGATCTTACTTGTATTGCTTACTAACCCACTTTTGTTGACTCTGTTGCAGCTCACCGACTCCTTCTGGAAGCCGGCCTCTGGAGCTGGCACTGAGAATAAAGCTGAAGCTGAGGCTAAGGCTGAAGAGGAAACTCCTGCCACAGATCAAACTACTGTGGTAGAAGACACTGACAATGATGATGAGGAGTCCTCCCAGGAGGCTCCTGCTGAAGATGATGCTGCTGATAAGGAGTCCTCGCCAGAGGCTCCAACTGAAAATGTTATTGAAGAGGAGTCCTCTCAGGAGGCTCCCATTGTGGAGGAGACCGATGATGACGAGTCCTCTCCGTAGGCTCCCGTCGCTAGAAAAACTGACACCACTTCTGCTGCTGCTCAGCCATCACTATCTGAGGAGTCCTCAGCCAGGAGTCACTCTTCTTCTTCCCTAGCCTCAAACAACAACGGATCTCGAGAGGCTGTTCCCAAGGTACCGCTTTCACGAGTCCTTGGGTCTACTCGTTTACCTGCTAAGCCTGAAGAACGCATGCAGAGTGTTGTCACCGCCAGGAAGAGGAAACTGCGCTTCGATGGTCCTGTAGACGCTCCTGAGCCTCTGCCTGTCTCGCACCAACGGAAGTCAGCTTCTCCTCCTCACAAGGACGACTCCTATCACTCCGGGATGTCAATGCCTTCTTCAGACTCTCAGGCCTCCTTGGACCTGGAGACCAATATTGGGTAAGGCTCCTTAGTTTCTGTACTTTCATTCAAATGACTTCTGCCCTTTTCCTTTTCACTAGATTTATTGTTGATTTCTGTCTTTGCATATTCCAGGGCTCGGCCTTGTGCCAAGGTAACCAAGCTCCCAGGCATGGCTGATGTCACCTCTGGTCGTGGACCTGTCCCTCCGTCGGCCTCTGAAACGACAAGCACAAGGACAGGTCCCTCCATTGCTGCATCTGCTGGTGCAACAACAACTCCCACCATCCCCGAGTCCCCTTCAAGGACTCGGGTGGCGACTCCACAGATTGTCCAACCCTCTTCTGGGGCTGCGACTCCTGACACTGCGCCTCGAGCTCATCCGGCTCCTGTGAAGCCGACTCCTGCAACTTCTCCAAACATCAAGATTAAGTCATCTACTGACAACAGCCGACTCCGGGTGGCAGATAACCTGTCATTTTCTGAAGCCTATGCTGAAGCAGTTGACTTGAATGATCAATCTGCTAGGCTGAAGGATGATGAGCAAGCGGCTCTTAGATCTCTTCACATGATTCATAATGTAAGTTCTTTGACTTCACCCTTTATGCTTTCTAGCATCCTCCTACTCTAGTAGCCCCCAAGCACCTGTCTGTGGTGACTTGTGACTAGGATAGGTGCTTTGCTTTGAAACTGAACTCCACTGGTTTATAGGAAAATTTGCACACTGTAGCCCCCAAGCACTGAGTCCTTAGCTCTACTAGGACTCGGGGCTGTTAATTTGCTGTCTGTCAGTTCCTTAGACCAAAAACTTTTCCACGAGTAGCCCCCAAGCGCCGAGTTGTCAGCCAGCGACGACTTGGAGCTACCAATATATGTAATTTACTGACACTTAACTTGAAGAAAAAATTTCTGTTCTGCGAGTAGCCCCCAAGCGCCAAGTTGCTAACTTGTGGCGACTTGAAGCTGATGACTTGTCAACTAGAAACCATGCTTTGCTAACTGTTAGGAAGAAATTGAGTCCTGAGTAGCCCCCCAAGCGCCAAGTTGTTAACTTGTGACGACTTGGAGCTCATGAGTTCTCTATTTGACTTGTGAAGCTGACTTATGCTCTACAACTTGTCCATTCTGACTTGCAAAAATCTGACTTGTGATTGCAGTGCGTTATCTCCAAGATGAAGAGAGATATGAAAGAGCTTGAGGACCAGGCCGCTGCTAGTGCCAGGTCTGCTATTGCTGAAAAAGAACGTTCCCTTCAACTTGAGAATAATCTGAAGGCCTTGTCTGCTGAACTGGAGCAAGTAAAGAAAGAGTCGGCTGATGCCAAAAAGATTGCCCAGAAGGCACACAATGACCTAAAGGCTGTTTTTGACACCTGCCGCAGGGGCATTGGGGCCATGTGCCAACACATATTTGGTAAGCTTAAAACTTTCGCTTGCTTCCTTTTGCACCTTTCTGAATTGCTTTTAGACTGACAATCACTCTTTGGCTTCTTTTCTGCAGGGGCTGACTCCCCAAAACTTAAGCTGCCCACCAGCAAGCAACTATCTGAGATGCTTGATCACTGTCATGGGCTACAAGAGGGAGCCCGCGCAGTGGTTAAATATTTAAACCATAAGGGAAAATGCCCCAAAGAGCCTGAACGTCTGGTGGACGAGTTGTCTAGGGCACCAGGCTACATGCGGCTGTGGAAACAATCTTCCTTGAGAAGAGCCTCCATCAGGATCTTGGCCTTAGCCCATAGCTATTATCCAACTGTCATAGAGCCAGCAATGCTTACAATGGGGAAGCCGGAGCAACATGAGGATGGCAAACCTTTTACTCAAGATGATTTCAAGGCTGAGGAGAAGCTGGTGCGGCCGTATGCTTGCGAGATTGCCAATAAGATGGACCCTGAGGTATGTGATGGGGGATACTTTATAGGTAGGCCCATGGACCCGGAAAGTAGACCCGCCAAGACCAAGAAGGCCAAAGTCGAGTCACGTGTCAAGTCGCATGGGCTGGGCTGGAGACAAGCCGACCAAGGCCCATGATGAAGAAAGGACTCGTCAGCAAGGAGTCCAAGTACAACCCGGAGCCTTAACTTGGAAGACCAAGACGTAGAGTAGGACTCCGTGTTCTAGTGTGACTCGGTGTAATCTGTAAGTCCAGGGACCCGGCAGCCTTTATAAGCGGGGTCCTGGACCTTAGTTCGATAAGTCCAACCAGTAGAGAGAAACACCAAGTCGCCGGATCCCCAGAGAGGAGCCGGAACCCTGTAATCGATATTAGATCCAGAGCAATAAAGAGAAGCAGGAAGTAGGTCTTTACCTCTAATCAAGAGGGGCCGAACCTGGGTAAATCTGTGTCCCTAGGCGAGATTAATCTCTCCTACGTACTTCAAGCATCGATGGCCCCCGAACTCACCTTCCTGGAGGAAGGACTTGCCGTGACAACCCCACGACAGTTGGCGCCCACCGTGGGGCCGAAGAAGCGTGGAGTCGAGATCGTGGGAGCTGCTCGCCGGGCCATGGAGAAACTCGCCATCGGGCGAGTCTACACGGATGAGCATGGAGAAACAGAAATCGACGACTCTGGTTGGACTTCAGATATGCATGAAGTCGACGAGGGTTATCAACTTGTCTTTGGAGGAATCAACGTGTTCGTCGGCATGGTTTGCGCGTCGGGTCTTCGCGCGAACTCGGCGGAATCTGTATCAGAGCCAACAGTTGTTGTCGAGTCCGACGGAGAGGAGTCGGTCGGCACGTCAGAACTCGGCATCATCGCCGAGTCAGAGGAGCGTCTTGCTGTCAACCATGAAGAGGAGTCGCTGGCGGAGCCATATGTGGAGCCAGGTTACGACGCCGATTCAGAGTCTATCTTGCCCTTGTTCGAGGATAGGCTTCGGTATGGAATTGAGGAAGAGGACTACGAGGAGTTGCCAGTTCGCGCTCGCGTCGTCGGAGTCTACATGTCTGGAAACGGCGGCAATCAGTTTGATCCAACTCTGTTAACAAAGGAAATCAATGCAAACAATGCAGCTGAGCGGGCGGCCGAGTTAGCAAGTGCGCGTTCTGCGATGGAGAGGCAATTAGCAGAGATCAACGAGGCAAATCGCAGGTTAGCAGAAGAGCGGGCCCGGGTCCAGACTGAGGCCCAGATCCTGCGGAGTCGCCAGGAGGAACTCACCTCGATCCAGCATCGCAGAGCCAGGAGTCGCCTGCGCGGAGGAGCCATTATCAACCCTATTGCTTTGTTCACCACACCCACTGGTCCAGGCGCAGGAGCCGGGCTGGGGAGTTCATCAGCTGCAGGAGGCGGCGCAGGGGGAGGAGCAAATCCACCACCACCACCACCACCACCACCACCAGAAGGACCCGGTGGCAGCCGTACCAACGGACCACCACCTGAAGGAGGAGCAGGAGGAGGAGCAACAGGTGGTATGGGACCTCCACCTGGCAGGTTCAGAACTTCCAGGGAACATATAAAAAGTTGAGTACCATAGAGAATTTGGAGCGATGTGTTCAGAGAAAGGGCGAGTCTGCAAGACACTGGATGAGGCGAGTCTCGGAGATAATTAACTCATCGCAAGGACTCCCAACAATTTCAGTGCTAACGGCGATGGAAAGGAACTGCAGTTACAACCCCTTGAGCTGGAAGCTAGGTCGTATGAAGGAGAGACTGAATCAAGGTATTCCCCTTACGATTGGTGAGATCATGGCAGGTGCTAATAAGCATGCTGCCACAGACAAAACAAAGGATCAGGAGGAAGGGACTAAAGGACAAGGTGGGAATGGTCAGAATCAGAACCAGAATCAAAACCAGAATCAAAGTGGTAGCAAGCGGCCACATAGAGATAAGTCTGACCTAGTGGCTAACACAAATACTGGGGTCAGACACAAGGACAATAATTCTA
The DNA here is from genome assembly GCA_012064385.1 of Puccinellia tenuiflora. Lineage (NCBI taxonomy): Eukaryota > Viridiplantae > Streptophyta > Magnoliopsida > Poales > Poaceae > Puccinellia > Puccinellia tenuiflora. Next base: position 1,319,630 of record QRDG01000175.1, on the reverse strand, counting down.
ACGGATACCAAGGCCGTACTCCAAGCACAGAGGAGGTCTTGAGGATTCCATGCCCTAAACACGCCAAGAACGGCAGATGCGGTCATACCTTGGGACGGTGCATAGATTTGCAGCGTGCCGGGTTCCAAGGGCCAGGTAACAGAGGTAACAATAACGGGTATAGAGGAAACAATGATGGTGGACGACCTGGCAATCAGGGTGGAGGAGTCGGCAACAACCCTAACCAACCTCAGGGAGGAGGTAACCAACAGGGCGGGTTCCAGCAGAACCCGAAGCAACTCCAGGATAACAATGGGCAGTATTATGTCACAACTCGGCCACAGAACCCGAGTCGTGGCAGTTACCATGTCTTCACAACAAGTACGTCCAAACGTTCCAAGAAGTTAAAGGTTAGAGCTGTTAATGCAGTAGAGCCGGCCCTTCCACAGTGGCTCAGGTGGTCAGAGCAAACCATCACATGGAGTCGGGCAGATCATCCTCCAAGAGTCGACGACCCAGGGCAGCTAGCCTTGGTGGTGGCACCTCAATTATGCCAATCGGCTTATGATGACTCACTTGTTATGAGATTTGATATGTATAATCTTTGCAAGTCATTCTGTGGTTCTTATAACCCTTCTAATTATCCACTGATGAATAAGTAGGCCCTGCATGACTCCTCTTACAGCTTGTGCTGACAAGCTCCTAACAACTCATGTCCCTTAGGATTCATAAGAGCCGGAGACAAATCATGCCTATAGATTAGTCATATTGTGTAGGATGCATCTAACTTACCAGCGAGAAAATTAGGAAAAAATTGGCTACTGTGCCGGGTTCAAGAGTCTAAGCTTAACTTTTTTCACTGAAAAGCAAGCCCCTAAGAACCTGATGATCAAAGTTAAAGAACAAAGTGCACTCACTGGGTGACTCGACTAAAGGACTCATGTTCACAGAAGCCGGCTTTATTTCATTTGATCATAACAATTTGATTACATCTAGGCATGGCTCATTGGGCTCTTTGCCTTTCAACTCATAAAACTATTACAACTTAAGTATAATACGGACGTAACTGAGCTATGTTCCACGGCCTCTTTGCCTCTGCATAAGGATCTAGTGTATGAGCTGTGTCAGCTCCTTTACTTTCACTTGCCGGCTCTCGCACATCCATTAGATAGTACGATCCGTTGTGCAAGTTCTTGCTTATGACGAACGGTCCTTCCCATGGTGGAGATAACTTGTGCATCCCTTCCCTATTCTGGACAATGCGAAGCACTAAGTCACCTTTCTGGAAAGTCCGAGTCTTGATTTTGCGTGCATGATATCGCCGCAAGTCTTGCTGATAAACTGCTGATCTCTCAAGGGCTAACTCCCTTGCTTCCTCGAGTGCATCCACCGAGTCCTGGCGAGCGAGTTCATTTTCTGTCTCTACGTAATTGGCAACTCGTGGCGAGTCATGCAACAAGTCACTTGGCAGGACGGCTTCTGCTCCATACACCATGAAGAAAGGTGTGAAGCCAGTGGATCTGTTAGGAGTTGTTCTGATACTCCAAAGTACTGCTGGTAGCTCCTCAACCCAACATCCGGCGGCTCTTAGCAAAGGGACTCGGAGCCGAGGCTTATTTCCCTTCAGCAACTCCTGATTTGCCCTCTCTGCCTGTCCATTGGACTGTGGGTGTGCCACTGAGGCTAGGTCGAGTCTGATGTTGTTCTCACCGCAAAACTTGGCCATCTCTCCAACTGATAAGTTGGTACCATTGTCTGTAATGATGCTGTGAGGGTATCCAAAGCGTGTTGCTATTTTCTTGAAGAATCTCACAGCTGATGCGCCGTCGACTCTGCTGACGGGTTCTACTTCCACCCACTTGGTGAACTTGTCAACTGCTACTAGCAGATGGGTCTTCTGACAAGGCGACTTTGAGAAAGGGCCAACCATGTCAAGCCCCAAACTGCAAATGGCCAAGTGATAGGGATGGTTCTGAGCTCTTAGGCTGGCACGTGGTCTTGCCTTGCATACCTTTGACATCCATCACAGACTCGAACTATCTTTTCTGCGTCCAAATGTGCTGTTAACCAAAAGAACCCGTGTCTGAAAGCTTTTGACACCAAGGATCTAGTGGATGCATGATGACCACAATCACCTACATGAATCTCTTGCAGTATTTGCTTACCTTCTTCTGGAGACACACACCTCTGGTAGACTCAAGTGACACTCCTTCTGTACAACTCGCCATCAATCACTGTGTAGGACTTGCATTGCCTAATGAGTTGCTTTCGCTTGACTTCATCCTGTGGTAACTCACCCCGTAGGAGATATGCAAGATAGGGCTCTGTCCATGCTGGGATTGCCCGTACTGCTACCACGAGTGCCGACTCTGGATCTGGGAAGGCTAACTCCTCCTCATGTGGGCAACTTGACTGATGGGTGGTGAAGCTCGTCCACAAACACATTTGGTGGTACTTTCTCTCGACGAGAGCCGAGTCGTGATAACGCATCTGCGGCCTCGTTCTTGCGTCTGTCAATATGCTCCACTTGATAACCAGAAAAGAACCCGGCTATCTGTTCGACTGCTCTTCTATAAGCCGCCATGTTTGCATCCTTCGAGTCCCAGGTTCCAGACACTTGCTGAGCTACGAGATCCGAGTCTCCAAAGCACCTGATACGCTTGATGTTCATCTCCTTGGCCAAACGTAGGCCATGTAGCAAAGCCTCATACTCTGCCATGTTGTTTGTGCAATCAAAATGTAATTGAAGGACATATGCCAACTTATCTCCTTTCGGTGAAGTTAGAACCACGCCGGCTCCTGAGCCCTCTAGCTGTCTGGACCCGTCAAAGTGCATTGTCCAATACTTAGTGCAAGGTGAACTTGGTGAGGACGTGCAATCAGTCCAATCATTGACAAAGTCGACCAAAGCTTGAGATTTGATTGCTGTTCTGGGCTCATATATGATATGATAAGGACCCAGCTCAATTGCCCACTTGGCGACTCGTCCTGTTGCATCTCTGTTGCGTATAATGTCTGCTAGCGGTGCCTGAACTCACCACTTTGATTGGATGCTCTTGAAAATAATGCTTGAGCTTTCTACTAGCAAGAAAAACTCCATAGACTAGCTTTTGCCATTGAGGGTACCTTTGCTTTGACTCTGTGAGGACTTCACTGATGTAGTAAACAGGCCTCTGCACTGGATACTCCTTTCCTTCCTCTGATCGTTCCACCACTACTACTGCACTGACCACCCTCTCGTTAGCAGCCACATACAATAGCATGGGCTCCTTATCTGTAGGAGCTGCAAGTACTGGTGCTGATGATAATGTTTTCTTCAAGCCTTCAAAAGCATCATCGGCTTCTTTGTCCCATATGAATTTGTATGACTTCTTCAGGAGTCGGTAGAGAGGACCCGCCTTCTCTCCGAGTCTTGAGATGAATCTGCTAAGAGCTGCTACACAACCAGCGAGTTTCTGAACGTCCTTTAGACAGGTCGGCCTCTGCAGATTGTGAATAGCCTTGATTTTCTCTGGGTTTGCTTCAATGCCTCTCTCTGAAACAATAAAGCCTAGTAGTTTGCCTGCAGGGACTCCAAAAACACACTTGGTTGGGTTGAGCTTCATCTTGTACTTGCGTAGGTTATCAAAGGTTTCTATCAGGTCTGCTATCAGAGAGTCGGCCTTCTGAGATTTGACCACTACATCATCCACATAGGCATGAATATTCCTTCCAATCTGTTCCTTGAAACAATTTTGGATACATCTCTGATATGTAGCTCCTGCGTTCTTGAGTCCAAAGGGCATTGTTGTGTAACAGAATGCTCCAAAGGGCGTAATGAAGGATGTCTTCAGCTCATCCTCTATGTTGAGTCTGATCTGGTGGTACCCTGAATAGGCATCCAAGAAACAAAGCAACTCTGACCCCGCTGTGGAGTCAATGATCTGGTCAATCCGAGGTAACGCAAACGGGTCCTTAGGGCAATGCTTGTTTAGGCCCGTGAAGTCGATGCACATACGCAACTCTCCTGTTTTCTTTGGTACTAACACTGGATTGGCCACCCACTCTGGGTGAAAGACTTCCTTGATGAACTCGGCTGCGAGGAGCCGAGCCACCTCTTCTCCTATGGCTTTCCTTCTGTCATCATGAAACTTGCGCAGACCCTGCTTAACTGGTCTTGCATTAGGGTTAACATGTAAGCTGTGCTCGGCGAGTTCTCTCGGGACTCCTGGCATGTCAGATGGCTTCCATGCAAAGACGTCCCGGTTCTCATGGATGAACTCGATGAGCGCGCTTTCCTATTTATCAGAGAGGTGTGCCCCAATGGTGAACTTCTTGGAGGAATCACCAGGGGTAAAGTCGACTTGCTTTGTGTCCTGAGCTGACTTGAATTTCATCTTCTCCTATGTGGCCGGCTTCTTAAGGACCGAGTTGTCCTCCGGGTCCACGTTTGCCTTGTAAAATTTCAGCTCCTCTTGAGCACAAGCTGTTTCAGCCATAGCTGCATCACCTAGTTCACACTCCAATGCCATCTGTCTGCTGCCATTAACTGTAATGACTCCTGCTGGACCTGGCATCTTGAGCTTCAAGTAAACATAGCATGGTCTGGCCATAAACTTAAAGTATGCTGGTCGACCAAAGAGAGCATGGTATGGACTCTTAAGATCCACTACCTCAAAAGGCATAATTTCTGAACGAAAATTCTCCACTGTGCCAAAAGCAACCTCAAGATAAATCTTACCAATTGGCTTGGCTGACTTCCCTGGTACGATCCCATGAAAAACTGTCTCAGTGGGTATTAGCTGCCTATCTTGCAGCTGCATCCTCTTGAATGTGTCATAATATAAGATGTTGATACTACTTCCACCATCCATAAGCACTTTGTTCAATGTATAGCCCCCAACTTGAGGTGCCACTACCAAGGCTAGCTGCCCTGGGTCGTCGACTCTTGGTGGATGATCTGCCCGACTCCATGTGATGGTTTGCTCTGACCACCTGAGCCATTGTGGTAGTGCCGGCTCTACTGCATTGACAGCTCTAACCTTTAATTTCTTGGAACGCCTGGACGTGCTTGTTGTGAAGACATGGTAACTGCCACGACTCGGGTTCTGTGACCGAGTTGTGACATAATACTGCCCATTGTCATCGCGAAGCTGCTTCGGGTTCTGCTGGAACCCGCCCTGCTGGTTACCTCCTCCTTGAGGTTGGTTGGGATTGTTGCCGACTCCTCCACCATGGTTGCCGGGTCGTCCACCATCATTGTTTCCTCTATAACCATTGTTGTTGCCTCTGTTTCCTGGTCCTTGGAACCCGGCACGCTGCAAATCTACGCACTGTCCCAAGGTGTGACCACATCTGCCGTTTTTGGCGTGTTTAGGGCATGGAATCCTCAAGACCTCCTCTGTGCTTGGAGTACGACCTTGGTATCCATGAGAATTATTGTCCTTGCGTCTGACCCCAGTGTTTGTGTTAGCCACTAGGTCAGAGTTATCTCCATATGGCCGTTTGTTACCACCTTGGTTCTGGTTTTGATTCTGGTTCTGATTCTGACCATTGCCACCATGTCCTTTAGTTCCTTCCTCCTGGTCCTTTGTTTTGTCTGTGGCGGCATGCTTGTTAGCACCTGCCATGATCTCACCAATCGTAAGGGGAATACCTTGATTCAGGCTCTCCTTCATACGACCCAGCTTCCAGCTCAAGGGGTTGTAGCTGCAGTTCCTCTCCATTGCCATTAGCACTGAAATTGTTGGGAGTCCTTGCGATGAGTTAATGATCTCAGAGACCCGCTTCATCCAGTGCCTTGCAGACTCGCCCTTTCTCTGAACACATCTCTCCAAGTCCTCTATAGTACTCAGCTTTTTGCATGTTCCCTGGAAGTTCTGTACAAAGGCCGACTTCAACTGCTCCCAAGAACTGATTGATCTAGGAGGCAAGTTACGCATCCATACTTTGGCTGCTCCCTCCATCATAAGATACATGAATTTGGCACACAAGTTACCTGTGGCATTGCGAATACTCATCGCCATCTCGTATGTACCCAACCAAGAGGTCGGGTCCATATTGGGCTCATAATTGGGAACTTTACGCGGCTCCTTGAAGTCGCTGGGGAAAGACTCGGATCTGATGGCATCTGACAGACACTCTGGTCCTGTTAGTGTGGGAGAGGTACCAGGAAAAGTCACCTCTGTGTGCACCCGGGTTGGCTGAGGCTGGTTATCTGCACCAGCTAGGGCTCTGTCCCTCTCAGCCTCCCGAGCCCTGGCCGCCTCCCTTTCTCGTCGCTGTCTTGCTTCATCAACTACTAACTGAGCTCGTGATGCAGTTGGTATAATAACCCTGTTCCTCTCTTGCTCACGGCGCCTTGCACTTGTAGAGTTGGCCGGGTGAGACTCATCATGCCGACTCCTCATACCCGAGTTGAACGGTGTCGAGTGCAGCCTGCTTGCATCTGGAAACGTTGGGTAAAGAGCTTGCTGAGTCATTGCTGTCTTCAGCATCTCAATAGCACGGCGGGTCTCCTGGCCCGCTGGTCCTTATGGTATCTCAATATTCTCTAATCTCATTGTTGCCGCGTGAAGATTGTCCATTGGGTTAGAGTAATGCCCCTCTGGAGTACGGAACCTGCCAGGTGGAGGTCCCATACCACCCGTTGCTATCCTCCTCCGACTCCTCCTTCAGGTGGCGGTCCGTTGGTACCATTGCCGCCGGGTCCTTCTGGTGGTGGTGGTGGTGGTGGTGTTGCTCCTCCCCCTGCGCCGCCTCCTGCAGCTGATGAGCTCCCTAACCCGGCTCCTGCGCCTGGACGAGTAGGTGTGGTGAACAAAGCAGTAGGATTGACGTTGACTCCTCCATGCAGGCGACTCCTGGCTCTGCGATGCTGGATTGAGGTGAGTTCTTCCTGGCGACTCCGCACGACCTGGGCCTCAGACTGGACCCGGGCCCGCTCTTCCGCTAACCTGCGATATTGCCTCGTTGATCTCTGCTAGTTGCCTCTCCATCGCAGCACGCGCACTGGCTAACTCGGCCGCCCGCTCAGCTGCATTGCTTGCATTGATTTCCTTTGTTAACAGACTTGGATCGAACTGATTTCCGCCGTTTCCAGACATGTAGACTCCGACGACGCGAGCGCGAACTGGCGACTCCTCGTAGTCCTCTTCCTTGATTCCGTACCCAACCCGATCCTCAAACAAGGGCAAGATAGACTCTGAATCGGCGTCGTAATCTGGCTCCATATATGGCTCTGCCAGCGACTCCTCTCCATGGTTGACAGCAAGATGCTTCTCTGACTCGGCAATGATGCCGAGTTCTGACGTGCCGACCGACTCCTCTCCGTCGGACTCGACAACAACTGTTGGCTCTGATACAGATTCCGCCGAGTTCGCGCGAAGACCCGACGCGCAAACCATGCCGACGAACACGTTGATTCCTCCAAAGACAAGCTGATAACCCTCGTCGACCTCGTGCATGTCCGAAGTCCAACCAGAGTCATCGATCTCTGTTTCTCCATGCTCATCAGTGTAGACTCGCCCGATGGCAAGTTTCTCCATGGCCCGGCGAGCAGCTCCCACGATCTCGACTCCTCGCATCTCCTGCCCCACGGTGGGCGCCAACTGTCGTGGGGTTGTCACGGCAAGTCCTTCCTCTAGGAAGGTGAGTTCGGGGGCCATCGATGCTTGAAGCACGTAGGAGAGATTAATCTCGCCTAGGGACACAGATTTACCCAGGTTCGGCCCCTCTTGGTAGAGGTAAAGACCTACTTCCTGCTTCTCTTTATTGCTCTAGATTTGGTATCGATTACAGGATTCCGGCTCCTCTCTGGGGAGTCGGCGACTTGGTGTTTCTTTCTCTCTCTAGATTGCTTAGAACTTGTCGATCTAAGGTCCAGGACCCCGCTTATAAAGGCCGCCGGGTCCCTGGACTTACAGGTTACACCGAGTCACACTAGAACACGGAGTCCTACTCTACGTCTTGGTCTTCCAAGTTAAGGCTCCGGGTTGTACTTGGACTCCTTCCGGACGGGTCCTTTCTTCATCATGGGCCTCGGTCGGCTTGTCTCCAGCCCAGCCCATATGACTTGATACGTGACTCGGCTTTGGCCTTATAGGCTTGATGTGGGGCCGATTGGACGCTGGAGGTACCGGGGAGGGCTTGCACGCACGGCGTATAGACAAGAAACACACACTCACTCACACACACGCACACGATTTACCCAGGTTCGGGGCTCTCGTGAGGAGATAACACCCCTACTCCTGCCTGCTACTTGATTTATATGTGGATTACAACTGGTTACAAACTTGCTCCTCGAGCGGTATGCGAAGAACCGCAAGATCTAAGCCTCTGCCGAGTCTCAGAACAACTCTCTGGCTCTCCTCTAGCTCTCAAGGAAAGATGTATCTGCTCAGCGTCTAGGCTCTAATGAAGTGTTGCCCGTCCCTCTAAGAGGTACCCCTGGCACTCCTTATATAGGGAAACCCAGGGTTACAGTGTAAGACATGGCTACTGTCGCCATACTCCTTGGTCTCCGGCCGACACGGGCGCCGCTGCGCCATACCCAGACCGTGGCAGCGCTGGTCGCCACGGTCTCCTCTGTGTCAGACAGCATGCCCACGCCTAGGCCTAGCGCCATTGTGCCGCGCCGCACGCGACAGAGGCGTGGCCGAGGCACAGCACGCCCGTCCACTTGCAGCACACCGCCGCCCTTGTCTCGCTCCGTGTCTCAAGGAGCTTGGTCCGCCGTCCGGGATAACCTTCACCCGGCATAGGCACACCCATGCCCGTAACTCGGTTTGCCCTCTCCTGCACATAAGAACAATAAAGGAGATTCCGACATCTAATAATCATGATCCGACATAGAGATATGTCGGCTAACCTTTTACCCGGTTGACCCCGGATAAAACCTGTATGGTATGTCGGTTTCCATTGACTCGGTCAACTCCGAGTCAACCTTATTTTACCATATTGACCCCACTCGGGGGCTTCCCCCCGACATTAGTCCCCGAAGCTGGCGCGATCCTGCAGCCTAGGATGTAGGACCACGGCAGGTTCACCTGAAAAACCAACATTCTTAAATGATCACCAACATAACATACGTCGGTAAACCATTTATATGTCGGAAAGCTGCTTTTGCCTTCCTTTGCGATATTTGACTTAGTGTCGGATTGTTCCGAATCACCGGAAGAACCCACAATTCTTCCGAGTCACTGGTTCCTCTACGTGGCAGAGCATCTCTGCCCAACGCCTCGACTTTTGCGCCCGGATGGACGTGCCACTGGCACGCACGCCACTTGCGTCACGCCGGTCGCTTCGGAAACTGTGCATACGACAGCACTTGAGTGCAGTCTTGACCACACCGCCCGCGTCTCCTCGGGTCCTGCCCGATCAAGCGTGCGGCCTTATAACCGTTGCCTCTCTGTGGCCTCTCGTGTGGACGATCGGGCGGCGGTTAAGCCGCAGAGGAAATCGTGGAGGAGATCGTGGGGCCATAACTCCCCGTTGGTTACGAGATCGTGCGCAGCAGATCCCGCAACCACGATCTCCTCCAGCCGCCCATAAATAGCAGGGAGGGGGCACCTGTCCTCCCCTCCGCACCATTTTCTCTCTTGCCCTCGTCTTCTTCACCAGCGCGCAGAGCACCAGCAGAGCACTGCACGCCTCCGCGCACGGCACCGCCACCGCTTGCACACACGGACCACGCACGCCGACGAGCCACCGGACGCCAACGTCGCCGACGCGCAGCGCCGCCGCCGTACGCCGCGACGCCACGGTAAGATCTTCTTCTCTTCTTCTCTTTTGCGCATTAGCGCTTCGAATCTATCGATGCCGTCCGCTCTAGCTCTTCCTCCTGTTCTTCCTCTAGTTCTTCACCGCGGCGACACATCCGGCGCCACCGTCTAGATTGTGGTTCCAGATGCGGTTTTACCGCCGGTGGACTAGCCGCCGTAGTTCTGTACCCTCTCCTTTCTTGTCACGCACTAGAGCCTTCTGCTTCTTGCTCTTCTTCTATTTTTCCTTTTCTGTTTCTTTTTTCTGCAACGATTTTGATCTTAATGCCATGACCCCTTTCACAGATCTTTGTAACTCCTCTCCAACATGTCGAACAACCCCAACCTCGAGGTGGTCGAGGTAGAAGAGGGAGTGGCCGAGGAAACCACCCGGGCCAGCTGGGAAGGCTCTTCCGGACCCGGCGGATCCCAGCCGAGGTGGCATGTCGGCTCCCGGGTCCAGAGACCTCTCCGGATCTCAAAGAGGGAGAGTATGTCGTCTCCTCGAACACTTCGAGCGAGGATTCGGTCTTCCTTCCAGCGATTTCTTCCGTAGTTTCCTCAACAAATTCGGTCTCCAACCCCATCAACTTCTGGCGAACGCCTTCACCACACTCTCTGCCTTTGCCTCTTTCATGGAGGGTTATCTCGGACTCTGGCCCACCGTCGAGGCGTGGTCTAAGTACTTCCATTTCCGGAAGCAAGTCATTCCGAATCCTGATCATCCGGGCGCACCCAAAGAAATGACTCAGTGCGGGGCCGCCACCGTCGTACCTCGGCGCGGCTCCATCTTCCCCCAGATCCAAGGGCTGGAGTCATGCCGGAAATGGCAGCGCTCCTTCTTCTACGTGAAGAACTCCACCGAGGTGGACATGATCAACTTGCCGAGTTTCGCCATCGGCCCACCAACCGCTCAACTCAACTGGGGGTACAACCCAACGGATACAAACCTGGTGGTCAACCACATTCACCAGGTCATCGAGCAGCTCCGAGATGAAGGATTAACTGCAGATGACCTACTTGCAACTTTCATCAGCCGGCGAGTCCTGCCCCTCCAGCGCCGAGTCCACAAGATTTGCCACATGAGTGGCCCGCTGGACCCGACCCGAGTTAGCACCGTCGAGCTGGATAATCCCCAGATTCGGCGGCGCATCAAAGCCATAGCCCGGACCAAGATGCCGGAGACATGGGAATGGGGCAAAGAACCCCACAGCTGGAACAACCTACCACCACACGTAAGCACCTCCGCCGACATAACTTTTTCACCGACATAAACTCTTATGTTGGTACAACTTTGTACTTGGTATTAATCATTTCTTGTTTTCTTTCTCAGAGATTCGATCGTCAGTGGACGGAGGACGGAGAGAACCCCTCCGCCAACTGGGGTCGAGACCGGGTCGAGGCCGACTCGGAAGACCTGGACGACGAGGACAACGTGCCGATTCCTGACGCCAGCTTACTTTCTGCCACGGGTAAGACTCGCGCTTCCTCCATCCGAAATTGGTCTGAAGATGAAGGCGACGCTTGTCGGGTTTCAGAGGTGTATGATCCTCTCCCCATTTCATACTCATATCCGCTGTCTCCGAACTCAGCTGACTCGGACGAGGTGATCGAGGTGGCACCCCTCGCCACGGGACCCAAGGGTGCAGCCCGGAAGCGCCCGGCAGGAACAGCCGCACCCACAGACGCCGGAACCTCCAGGACCTCTGGTCCCGCGCCCAAGAAACAACGAGTTAAGGTAGCGGCGAAGCGCCAGCGCCCTGTCACTAAGGGGTAAGATCCCCTCTTGCCGACATACACTTCGTGCATTTGACTGAACTTGCTCTTTCTGTACTTATCCTTTTGACAACATACACTGCTGTCTTGATTTTCCAGCGCGGCTCCTCTGAAGACGAAGGCCCCCACTACCGTGTCTACCGACCGGATCCCACCAAGGACACCGACGCCACCTCGGCCCGACGATACTCGGGTTCCGAGTCCAATGAGAATGAGTCCGGTTGCGGACATCTCGGCTCCGGGATCCGGAGCCGGAACTGGAGACTCGGTCGGGGCCGCAACTGCAGCGCCTGAAGTAATTTATCTCGGGGCCAGCTCTTCGGCTCCCGAGGTCCAAGAGGACTCGGCACAGCCGAGTCAACAGCAGCAGCCAGAGCAGCAGCAGCCAGAGCAGCAGACTCGGCCGCAACAACAACAACAACAACAACAACAGCAGCAACCTCAGCAGCAACAAGCTCCGCCACCTCCATCACAGCAGCACCAGAAGAAGAAGCAAAAACCAGCTCCAGCAGCACCGCAGCCGCCAAAACACAAGTCGCAGCCCTCGCCCTCAAAATCCAATCGACATCCATGGCTAAGCCAACACCGCTACCGGCACAGCCGCAGCCGCAGCCACAACCATCTAAAGCCCCAGTTCCAGCCACTGGGGTATCGGCAGAAAAGGCACCAGCGACACCAGTGTCGGCGAACCCCGAACGGCAACTGATTGTACCACTAAGCACCGGAGCAGCGACATCCGCAGCATCCAGACCACCAGCTGGGGGTTTGCGCCACTGCAAACACTTAGCGGAAAAAGCTTGGGCTCCCTCGAGCATTATCATATGGATTGGAACGCTGCCGATTTGAGCGAAGTGAGCTCAAAGGCACCAGCAGGCCAGATCGTTTCAGAACATCCGGCAGGGCCGAGTCTGGTGGCCCAAAAGATGGCCGCAGTAAAATCCGCCGTTCTCGCAGCCGACCAAGCAGCTGCGGTAAGTCCTGTCGAGTAACGATAACTCGGTTAATTTCTTTAATATAGATATCATCCATCCCTAGTCCCCGAGATTTGGGTCGAGTGACTGAACTGAACCGAGTAAAGCTGACTCGGTTGAATGAGGGTAACTCGGCCTGAATCTTTATCAACCATTCTAACATTCCTTCTTTCTAGGCTTGCATGACCAAGCGCACACAGGTGCACCGCAAGCTGCTGTTGGCTCACAAGAGCCTCTCTGATAAGTTCAAGCTGCAGCAGGCCAAGCTGCAGCAACTAGCTGCTTCGGAGTCCAAGGCGGAAGGGCTGGAGAAACGGATCTCGGAAATCGAGTGTAAGCCATATTTCGCCTTCCCACTTGTACTTGCACCAATTCTCATTCTAACATCAGCTACCTCGGCACAGCCGCACATCAGGAGCGCGAGCTTGCACTCCAGGCCGAGATGAAGAAGGAGCAAGAGGAGTTATCTCGGCTGAAGGCCGAGCTGGAGAAAACGCGGGGTCAAGCCGCCGAGTCGGTGAAAACCGCTGCCACAGAGAAGCAACTCCGAGAAGAGGAGACTCGGAAGCTAAAGGAATCTCTTGCCGAATCCAAATCCGAGGTAACCTCGGCTGCGAGCGAGCTCCGAGATCTGAAGGCCAAGATTGCGCAGTGGCTGGTGGATATCTCCAAAATTAACTCCGAGATGGACAGTAAGGTACTTTCCCTTGTGCCTTTACTCAATCTATTACTTTTCTTCTCAAATAACTCATTCTGGCGCTAGCCATTCCCTACTCAGAGCGCTTCCCCCACACCAAGGCTGTCGCGGACAAGAGCGCTGCCGAGCACCGGTTCAAGGAAATCCAGGATGGCCCAATCTCATCCGAGTGGGATATGGACACTCACTTGGTGGCATTGAAGGCGCGCTTGGTGCCGATGAGGTCAATCGGGATGAACCTCCTCACCGCTGCCATCCGAGCTTACAACGTCCTCTGGCCCGGGTGTGAGGCCCCTTTGGTTGTGGATGAACTGGCCACATGCCTGTTGGCCTCCGAGGACAGACTCGACGATTGGCGATCATCCGCTGCCCGCGTCGGAGCGGATGAGGCATTAAGTTATGTGCTATCTTGGTACGAGGAGCTTGACCTCGACGTGCTGAAGACAGTGCGGGACGGGTCCAGGTGGCTCTCTGACCCGGAGCACATCCAGCGCCGCCAAGAGTTGGCTCACTCGCTCATCCAGTATGCTCCAGTACACAGCTTTGTCCCGGGTGATCGGGTTCCCCACTCGGAAGAATTGGAGACCGACGGCGAGGACGAAGAAGAAAACGAAGAACCCGTCGACGAAGAAATCCAAGCCGATACTCCTCCCGACACAGCCACCGGCATCACCTCAGCCGCTGCAACTAAGGATAGCACCGAGACCTCAACCTCGGAACCGGCCAAGACCGATGCCGCTACCTCTGCTCCAAGTATCTAGGATCCTGCTGCCTAGACTTAGAAAAAACTCAAATAATCAAATCCCCGGAAAGCCGGGTGCAAATGTAATATAAACCTTTAGCTTTTCATGCCTGGTACTTGGTTCTTTTACTTTGCACATTTTTAGCATGGTTTATTTATTATGCCGAATCATTCTGAACCGAGTCCCCGAGCTCGTTTTCTTGTTTACCATACTTAGCAACCTCTGCTCTTGTCTACCTCTCTTGGGTTTCTTGACAGTCGAGTCACAAGATTACCGACATACGGCATACAATACTAAGAAACTTTGAGTCAAAGCTCACAATCATCCGATATAAATATTAGAAACGAAACAACTTGTGCCGAATCGCACTTGGGCCGAGTCCCCGAGTTCGTTTTCTTGTGTACTACCTCTTGCAATTTCTGCCCTTGCCTACCTCGATGGGTTTCTTGGCGTTCGGGTCACAAAATTACAAAAACATAGCATACAATACTCAAAACTTTGAAACATGATCCAGAGCCATCCGACATAAAACAGAAAAGAAAACCGAATCGCCCCTGGACCGAGTCCCCGGGTCTGTTTTCTTGTTTACTATCCTTTGCAATCTCTGCCCTTGCCTACCTCGATGGGTTTCTTGGCATTCGGGTCACAAAATCACAAAAAACATAGCATACAATACTTGCAAACATGGAAACACGATTTTTGGAGCCATCCGACATAAAGGAAACAGAGATAAACAAGCATACAACACAAGATTCATAGCCAGGCAGCCCCCGAGTTTTATTTCGGAGTGCCGATAATTCATTTCAAAGTTTCGAGATACATACAGTGAGTCCTTAAGAGTAAAAAGGGCGAAGAAGAGCTACATTCCAAGGTCGCTTGGTCTCCTCTCCGGATCTATCCATTCGGTTCTTCACCTATGCCTGGGCATCAATAAGATAATATGCATCATTGTTTAAGGCCTTGCTCACAATAAATGGCCCCTCCCAGGGAGGTGAGAGCTTGTGCATTCCGGCGGTGCGCTGTACCAGCCTAAGCACCAAGTCTCCTTCTCGGAACTTGCGGGGGTTTACTTTCCGGTTATGATATCGTCGNTCTCTGATAAGTTCAAGCTGCAGCAGGCCAAGCTGCAGCAACTAGCTGCTTCGGAGTCCAAGGCAGAAGGGCTGGAGAAACGGATCTCGGAAATCGAGTGTAAGCCATCTTTTGCCTTTGACTTGTACTTGCATCCATTCTCTCCTTCTGACATCAGCTACCTCGGCACAGCCGCACATAAAAGAGCGCGAGCTTACTCACGAGGCCGAGCTGAAGAGAGAGCAGGAGGAGATATCTCGGCTGAAGGCCGAGCTGGAGCAGACTCGGAGTCGAGCCGCCGAGTCGGAGAAGACCGCCGCCACAGAGAAGCAACTCCGAGAAGAGGAGACTCAGAAGCTGAGGGAATCTCTAGCAGAATCCAAATCCGAGGTTACCTCGGCCGAGAGCGAGCTCCGAGATCTAAAGGCCAAGATTGCACAGTGGCTGGTGGATATCTCCAAAATCAACTCCGAGATGGACAGTAAGCTCCTTCCCCTTTGGTCTTCATTCAATCTTCATCTTCACCCTTGTGTAACTTATCTCGGCGTTAGCCATTCCCTATTCAGAGCGCTTCCCCCACACCAAAGCTGCTGCGGACAAGAGCGCTGGAGCGCATCGGTTCAAGGAAATCCAGGATGGCCCTATCTTGGCCGAGTGGGATATGGACACTCACTTGGTGGCATTGAAGGCGCGGCTTGGTGCCGATGAGGTCCATTGGGATGAATCTCCTTACCTCGGCAATCCGAGCCTACAACATTCTCTGGCCCGGGTGTGAGGCCCCGATGGTTGTCGACGAGTTGGCCAAGTGCTTGTTGGCCTCCGTAGAAAGGCTTGATAACTGGCGATCATCCGTCGCCCGAGTCGGAGCGGATGAAGCGCTAACATATGTGCTATCTTGGTACGAGGAGCTCGACCTCGACATGCTGAAGACCGTCCGCGACGGCTCCAACTGGCTTTCCGACCCGGATCTCATCCGACGCGCCAAGAACTGGCCCATTCCCTCATCCAATACGCTCCGGTACACAGCTTTGTTCCGGGTGATCGGGTTCCTCAAGGAGAGGAAATGGAGGTCGACGGCGAGGGCGAAGAAACGGATGAAGAACAGTCGATGAAGAAATCCAAGCCGATACTCCTCCGACACAGCCACAGGCACCAGCTCGGTCGCTGCGACCAAGGATAGCACCGAGACCTCGACCTCGGAACCGGCCAGGACCGATGCCGCTGCCCTCTGCTCCAAGTATCTAGGATCCTGCTGCCCTAACTTAGAAAAAACTCAAATCGTCAAATCCCGGAATGTCGGGTGCAAATGTAATATAAACCTTTAGCTTTTCATGCTTGACACTTGGTTCTTTTATTTTGCACAATTTTAGCATTGTTTATTTATTATGCCGAATCATTCTGACCGAGTCCCGAGCTCGTTTTCTGTTTACCATACTTAGCATCTCTGCCCTTGCCTACCTCTTATGGGTTTCATGGCATTCGGGTCACAAAACTACGAGATACGGCATACAATACTAAGAAACTTTGAGTCAAAGCTCACAATCATCCGATATAAGATTAGGAACGAAACAACTCATGCTGAATCGCACTTGGGCCGAGTCCCCGAGTTGTTTTCTTGTGTACTACCTCTTGCAATCTCTGCCCTTGCCTACCTTCGATGGGTTTCTTGACATTCGGGTCACAAAATCACAAAAACATAGCATCAATACTCAAAACTTTGAAACATGGTCTAGAGCCATCCGACACAAACGAAAAGACAACAAAAGAAAACCGAGTCGCTCTTGGACCGAGTCCCCGAGTCTGTTTTCTTGTTTACTATCCCTTGCAATCTCTGCCCTTGCCTACCTTCAATGGGTTTCTTGGCATTCGGGTCACAAAATCACAAAAACATAGCATACAATACTTGCAAACATGGAAGCACGATTTTGAAGCCACCCGACATAAAGGAAAATAGAGATAAACAAGCATACAACACAAGATTCATAGCAAGGCAGTCCCCGAGTTTCATTTCGGGGTGCCGACCTTTCATTTCAAAGTTTCGAGATACATACAGTGAGTCCTTAAGAGTAAAAAGGGCGAAGAAGAGCTACATTCCAAGGTCGCTTGGTCTCCTCTCCGGATCTATCCATTCGGTTCTTCACCTGTGCCTGGGCATCAATAAGATAATATGCATCGTTGTTCAAAGCTTTGCTCACAATAAATGGCCCTTCCCAAGGAGGCGATAACTTGTGCATTCGGCGGTGCGCTGTACCAGCCTAAGGACCAGGTCCCCTTCTCGAAACTTGCGAGGATTTACTTTCGGCTATGATAGCGTCGGAGATTTTGCTGATATATTGCCGACTTGGACAATGCCAATTCTCTTGCTTCCTCGAGCAGATCAACATCATTTTCTCGGGCTTCCTTTGCCTCTGACTCGGTATACAATGCGACTCTTGGCGAGTCATGCTCTATGTCGGTCGGCAGAACTGCCTCTGCTCCATAAACCAGGAAGAATGGCGTATAGCCAGTGGAGCGATTCGGCATGGTCCTCAGACTCCACAGTACTGCCGGAATCTCATCCAGCCAACAACCCGGAGCACGCAACAGTGGCTCAATCAACCGGGGTTTGATGCCGGATAAGACTAAGGCATTTGATCTTTCCACTTGTCCATTGGACTGCGGATGCGCAACCGAGGCCAGGTCTAGCCGGATTCTTTTTTCCTGGCAAAACCGAGCAAAGGCTCCCTCGGCGAAATTGGTGCCATTATCCGTGATAATGCTATGCGGGTGCCCATACCTTAGGATAATATCCTTTAGGAACGACACGGCGGTGCGGCCATCGCATTTTCTAATCGGTTTCACCTCGATCCACTTGGTGAACTTGTCCACCATCACCAGGATGTGAGTCATGTTACCTCGGGCAGGCTTAAAGGGTCCCACCATATCCAGACACCACACTGCAAATGGCCAAGTGATAGGAATAGTCTTAAGAGCTGATGCCGGCATATGAATCTTGTGAGCAAACCTCTGACATCCTTCACATTTCCGGACAATATCTTCTGCTTGCTGCAAAGCGCTGGCCAGTAGAACCCATATCGGAATGCTTTAGCCACTATAGCTCGGGAAGAGGCGTGATGACCGCACTCCCCCTGGTGAATATCTCGGAGGATTCTTTCTCCCTCTTCTGGCTCGACACAGCGCTGAAGCACAGTGGTCACACTTCTCTTGTACAGCTCACGATTGATGATGGTGAAGGATTTGGATCGCCTCTGAATCTGTCTGGCCGAGACCTCATCACTCGGTAGAGTACCATCCAACATGAATGTCATGATGGGCTGTGCCCATGTCGGTACCGGGCGAGTGCCGAGTACAGGCTCGTCGATTTCCATCACATCAACCGACATCACCACACCCGACATAGGCTGGTGAGTCCCCGAGTCCTCCCAAGGAGTCCCCGAGTTTCGCCAAGCAGCTTTCCAATTCTCCAGCGTAGTCGCCGAGTCTTGCTGAATGTAATCGACCTCCATGGAAGTCCCCGGGTCCTGCGCAGCAGTCCCCGAGTCCTGCAACTTGCTTCCGACATCTATATCCATCGGGATGACACCGAGCTCCGGATTACCCGGGATGAATATCGATTCTGACTCGGGTGAAGGCTTGATTGATGGCTTGTGAAGATGCTCCAGTGACACTCCGGGCGGAATGGCTTGCCGATACGACCCAATCTTCGACAACATGTCTGCACTTTCATTATCCGTCCGCCGAATGTGCGTGAACTCGCACCCATCAAAGAATCCTGAATCTTCTGGACATGGAACCGGTATGCCGCCATGTTGGCATCTAGGGCATCCCAGTTGCCTGATGTTTGCTGAATCACCAAGTCCGAGTCACCATAGCAGATGATCTGGCGGATTCTGATTTCTCTGGCCACCTTGAGTCCATGAATCAGTGCCTCATACTCGGCGACGTTGTTGGATGCTGCAAAGTGTACTTGCAATACGTATTTCAGCTGATCTCGCTTTGGCGAGGTGAGAACCACACCAGCTCCCAGGCCATCCTTTACCTTGGACCCGTCAAAATGCATTCTCCAGTAATTGGAGTCCGGCAAGGACGGTTCATACTCCATCTCGGCCCAGTCCACGAGGAACTCGGCCACCGCTTGAGATTTGATGGTATCTCTTCTTGCATACTGCGGCGCATAAGCTGCAAGCTCAATAGCCCATTTGGCGACTCGGCCACTGGCATCCTTGTTGCCTATGATTTCCGACACAGGAGCCGCACTCACAACAGTTATGGGATGCTCCTGGAAGTAATGCTTTAGTTTTTTTGGCTGCCATATAGACACCGTAAGTCATTTTTGGTAATGAGGGTAGTTCTGTTTCGATGCGGAAAGCACCTCACTCAAATAATACACCGGCCTCTGCACGGTAGCTCCTTCTTCCTCTCGCTCCACCACCACTACGACACTAACGACTCGGTTAGTGGCCGCAATGTAGAGCAGCATGGGCTCACTCGGTAATGGCGAAGCCAGTATCGGCGCATAGCTAACATTGTTTTTAACTCATGAAATGCCGCATCCGCTTGCGGAGTCCAGCTGAACCTGTCTGATTTTTCATCAGTTGGTATAAGGGCAAGGCCTTTTCTCCCAACCGACCTAGGAAACGACTCAGAGAAGCCAAACATCCGGTAAATTTCTGGACATCTCGGAGACATCTCGGCAATTTCATATTTTCTATCGCCCGGATCTTAGTCGGGTTTGCCTCGATACCTCGGCTAGACACGAGGAAACCGAGTAACTTTCCTGCGGGTACACCGAATGTACACTTATCCGGATTAAGTTTAAGTCGGAATTTTCTTAGGTTTGCGAATGTCTCTTTGAGATCATCCAGTAGAGTGTGTTTTTCTTTAGTTTTAATAACTATGTCGTCGACATACACCTGCACATTTTTGCCTATCTGGTCATGCAAACATTTTTGCATACAGCGCTGATAAGTAGCACCGGCATTTCTCAAACCGAAACACATGACACGATAGCAATAAGCCCCGTACGGGGTGATAAAAGCAGTCTTTATTTGATCATCAGGGTTCAGCGGTATCTGGTGAAAACCAGAGTACGCGTCTACAAAGGAGAGTAGTTCACACCCGGCCGTGGAGTCGATCACCTGATCGATCCGGGGCAGTGGGAATGGATCTTTAGGACATGCTTTGTTCAGGTGTGTGTAATCAACACACATACGCCAGACAGTGGCAGCATCCGGTTCATCTTTTTTCTTCTCTACCAGGACCGGGTTAGCCAACCAGTCCGGGTACTTCACTTCTACTACGGCATTTGATGCGAGTAACTTGGCTAACTCGTCACCCACAGCCTTCCTTCTTCCTTCGGCGAGACGCCGTGTCGGTTGCTTCACAGGCCTAGCATCTGGCCTGACATGCAGAGAGTGCTCAGCCAACTCCCTCGGAACACCCAGCAAGTCCTGACTGGACCATGCGAAGATATCCCGATTCTCACGGAGGAAGTGGATGAGCTCGCTTTCCTATTTGCTGTCCAGCCCGGCACCGATGATGACGGTGTGGTCCGGGTTAGACTCGTCGATGCCAACTTTCTTGGACTCCTTCGCCGCCTGGAAGGTTGCAGTCTGCTGCGGATTGGCCGGACTCGGTATACCGAGTTGAGCAGATTGGGCCAGAGCCACCACCTCATGGATTCTCTTCTTCTCGGCAGCAATCACAAGTGACTCGGCCAGCATAGATCCGGCAGAGGCACACTCCATGGAACGCTTGTAGTCACCCGAGATAGTGATGACACCATTCGGACCCGGCATCTTCATCTTCAAGTAAGCCACATGCGTGGACGCCATGAACTTGGCGAGTGCTGGCCTACCGAGTAAGGCATGATACGGGCTTTCGAGGTCCACAACCTCGAACAGCAGACTCTCGGTCCTGCTATTGCTTTTGTCGCCGAAGGCAACGTCGACCCACACGGTGCCCATAGGTGCATGCGAGACACCCGGCACAATACCATGAAAGGTAGTTCTGCTTGGCTGCATCATGTTCTCGGTTATACCGAGCTTGACCATGGTATCTTGGTACATAATATTGATGCTGCTCCCGTTGTCCACAAGGACCCGGGTAAACCTGACATTAATGCTGGGTCCGACGAATGTCGGATCCACCACCAAAGCATAACCTCCGGGATTCGGCATGACCTTGGGATGGTCCTTGACACTCCAACTGATCTGATCCTCGGACCAGTACATGAATTTCGGCACCGCCGGCATAACGGCATTTACCTCCATCGCACGCCTGTGCTGACTCTGCTTGTCATTGGGTTCGGTCACAAAGACCATGTAACTCTGGTGGGGCTCTCGGTACTGATTCTGCCTACCTGGGCCAGCATTGCCGTTGTAATTGTTGTTGTTGTTGTTGGCTACCTGGTTGACATCCTCTTGCCTCGGCTGTGCATTCAGGGGTTGAGCGTTTGCACCTGTCAGAGGTGCGGGTCTCGGTGTCGGACCAGTAGCTGCTGGCTGATTCTTGTGCCGGTCACAGTCACGAGTCGAGTGTTGAGCCGGTTTGCTGGGGTGTCTGGTGTGAAAGCAGCAAGGGCCATCCAGCATCTTCTCGTAGATGTACCTCTCCTGATCATCCAACTGTTTCTTGTTGCCATTCCATGGCTTCCTTTCGCCGCTCCATGGCTTTCTCTCGCCGTTCCACGGCTTCCTCTCGCCGTTCCATGGCTTCCTTCCTTCCGAGTTCTGGCCCCAAGAGGGACCCTCATTCTTCTGGCGCTGGCTGTTGCCGGCACCCGCTTGATCTTGGTCGACAGCTGCGACCTGGTCCGACCGTACCGGTAGTCCGGTCGGTCGTCTCTTCTCTTGTTTCGGTTATCCGGGCGATCGCTACGCCGGCTCGATCTATCTCGGTCTTGAGCAGGATACCTCCTGCCCACATCAACCTGGGTCAGCAGGGGCTGTGTCGGATCACCGAGTGCATAGCTGTCAGCAATTGACATTGTCTCGGCCAAGGTGGCCGGCATCTCCCTCTGGAGTCTCTGCCAAAGCATGGAGCCATGTCGGCATCCTTGCGCAAAGCAGGCAATGGCTTGTGACTCAATCACTCCTTCACAGGAGTTCCGGATTGTGCTCCACCGGGTCAGATATTCCCGGTCTGTTTCGTCTTCTCGCTGCCGACACATGGACAGCTGCTGAGGTCGATTAGGCCTCTTGTAAGTACTGGAGAAGTTGCTGACGAAGGCGTCGGAGAAGTCGAGCCAGCAGTCAATGCTGTTCTCCTCCAGATTGTTCAGCCAGATTCGGGCTGGTCCCTCTAGCATCTGCGGCACATACCGCACTGCCCATCTGCGACTTCCGCCGGCAATGTGCACAGCGGTGACATAGTCTGTCAGCCAGTCCTCCGGCTTGGTGCTGCCGTCATAGGTCTTTGCACCCCGGGGGAGCTGGAAATTCGGCACCGGTGCCTGCTTCATGATCCGGGGTCCAAAACACGCAGGACCCGGTGGGCCTTGCTCCTCCAGCAGTTCAGACAGATAGATTCTGTCAAGCTTGTTGCGGACGTCGTGAGCCGGTAGCTGGCGAGCTCCCAGCCTAGCGCCGAGTGCGCCCTCGGTTGCCAAATCTCTGTATCTTGTATACCCAGCACGCTCCATGGCCGAGTAACCATCATCATACCGGTCAGCGGCCGGCTCGGCATACCCGGCACCCGCTTGTTGACGAGGTGGATTGGGTACCGGATACCGAGGTGGCTGACCCGGATTTGCCGGATTGACCCGGTTGGCCTCCTGTCTGCCCTGAACGGGTCCTGGGCCTCCCTGGCCGACATTGCCTTGGGCAGCCTTCTGCTTTCCGGCATATACCGGATCATACGCCTGCAGCTGTTTGTTCTTGCCAGAGTTCACACTCTGGCCACGGCTTGCGCCGACATACGGCGAAGAGGCTTGTCCCTTGGACACTCCTCCGGCACCTCCACCCGAGTAAAGGTACCCGGATCCTCCTACACCCGGATTTGCATTCCGGAATGCCTCATTCTGTCTGTTGGCTACAGCTACCAACTCATTAACTCGATCCTGCTGCCTATCACGAGCTTCACCGGCTAAATTAGGTAACTCAGCTATAGCAGCCTCAGCAGCTCTAAGATTCTTGCCCGGGGTACTGTACTTCGGCCGGCCTGCTGACACATAACTAGTAGTTCTGCCAGATCTGGTCCTACCATCTCTAGCTATCTCTGCATTGAGGTCTCTACCTCTAGCACGTATCTCATTCATGCGACTAACCGGGTTGGCTACCGGTGTAAAACCATGAGCGATATTGTATTCACGGAGGGAGATGTCGAAATCCTGCTTGACCCGGGCCACCTCCTGAGCCTCTCGGAGTATCTCCTGGCGCTGCTGCTCCAACTCCGCCTGAGTCAGAGCAACATCTACGCTCGGAGCCACTGGAGTTGTCAGCTTCTCAATCGCGCCCTGAAGAGGACTCGACGTCACCGGCACAGCAGATGTACCGGCCTGCTCCGGACGATTCTCCGGCCTCTCCAGCGGCGGGCGTGCCGTCCTGGTAGTTCTGGTGCTGACCTCGGCCACCCGGTACCAGCAACCGGGGCAGTCATCATGACCTCTGCACAGCTAGCAGCGGGACGGGCGATACGTCGGCCGCGAGCTGCGCACACAGCGGGGGGATCCGCTGCAACCTGCACCCTTTCGGGAAATCGGCAGGGAACCTCGGTGGCGACGTAGACGGTGAGGGAGCCGAACTCGATGAGGCAGCCGTTCCGGGGCAGTGGCCTGCTGCCGAAACAGCCGGCGTTGTCACTGACGACATTGAGCGAGCCGAACCTGTGGACGAGGCCACAGAGAACGCGCTCACCCGACTCGATGAAGGAACCCGTCCGGATGAACACACCAGCCAGCGCCGCTGCTGGCCCCACGGTGGGCGCCAACTGTCGTGGTGGTGCACGGACAGATGCCATATAGGCTTGATGTGGGGCCGATTGGACGCTGGAGGTACCGGGGAGGGCTTGCACGCACGGCGTATAGACACGAATACACGGACACACACACACACACACAATTTACCCAGGTTCGGGGCTCGCGTGAGGAGATAACACCCCTACTCCTGCTTTTCTGATGTATATAAGTGGATGACAACCGATTACAAGCTTGCTCCCTGAGCTGGATAAGAAGAACTACTAACTCCAAGCCTCTACCGAGTCTCAGAACAGCTCTCTGGCTCTCCTCTAGCTCTCAAGGAAAGACCAAGTATTTGCTCAGCGTCTCTGCCTCTGTCTGGGAATCGTCCCTGTAAGAGGAGCCCCTGGTACCCCTTATATAGGGAAACCCAGGGTTACAGTGTAAAACATTGCTACTGGCGCCATACCCCTTGGTCTCCGGCCGACACGGGCGCCGCTGCGCCATACCCAGACCGTGGCAGCGCCGGTCGCCACGGTCCCCTCTGTGTCAGACAGCACGCCCACGCCTAGGCCTAGCGCCACTGTGCCGCGCCACCCGCGCCAGAGGCATGGCCGAGGCACGGCACGCCGTCCACTTGCGGCACGCCGCCGCCCTTGTCTCGCTCCGTGTCCCAAGGAGCTTGGACCAACGTCCGAGATGACTTCCACCCGGCATAGGCGTGCCCTAAGCTGGTAACTCGGTTTACTCTTTCCTGCACATAAGAACAATGAAGGATATTCCGACATATAATAAACATGATCCGACATAAGGCTATGTCGGTTTGACCTAACTCGGACGAATCCGGGTAAGCCAGTATGATATGTCGGTTTCCATTGACTTGGTCAACCCTGAGTCAACCTTATTTTACCATATTGACCCCACTCGGGGGCTTCCCCCCGAAAGTGAGGAAAGGTTCACACCTTCCTACCCATACTAAAATCTCCATTGCCTATTCTTATGTGGCTTTTATCTAGATGTGGTATTAGAGTTTGTCTTGATCTTCAATACAAGCTCAAGTTCATCAAAAACGGATTTCGTATGAAAGACTTATTGCGTTTTTGATTTTGGGGGTTTGCCGGTTATTCATTTAGAGAGAGATCTAATATTTCCCCATTTGGTTTTAACCTCCAATGTTGGACTATGATGTTTCTATGCATAATATTGTGGTGCTCGTTGTGGTGATTCCAACGAGTCCAAGTTCATCGAAAACGGAGTCCGGTTGCAAAAGTTATTGCGTTTTCGGTGTCGGCCATTTTATAGACAGACCTGGCCAGCCACTTGGCCGGCCTGGCTGGGCAAATGGCCGGGGCTCCTCTGTAGGGGGCCGGCCATCATGGCCGGGCTACTGGCTGGGCTACGCAACGCCCTGGCCAGCCATTTGGCCAGCTTGGCCGGCCTCGTGCTGTTTGCCTTCAACGGGCAGAATTTTACCCTTCCTATTTAAGGGGTTTCTTCCCCAAATGAACTAGATCTTTTTGCCCAACTCTTGAGCTCATTTTCCTCCATTGTTGCCATCCCTTTGAGCTTTGCTATCTCTCAATCCCTCCAATAGTTCTTGCTAGTTTTTGAGGAAAAGAGAGAGGAGGTCTAGATCCACGTTTCCACCGATCGATTTCTCCTCTAAGTGAGGGGAACACTTTGGATCTAGATCTTTGGAGTTTCTTTGTGTTTCTCCTCTTGTTCTTCCTTTTAAATCCCTCCATAGCATTAGTTGCTTTGGTTGGATTTTGGAGAGAAGGACTTGACCACTTAGTGTGTTCTTGCCATTGCATTAGTTGCATCGGTTTGAGTTCTCCACGGTGATACGTGGAAGTGAAGTTGAGAAGCTTGTTACTCTTGGGTGCTTTGGTGCCCTAGAGCTTGTTCCTCTAGGGCATGTTGGTACCCTAGACGGTTGTTGATCTCTCGGAGTCTTGGTGGGCCTAGGTGGTGCGCCCCACCTAGGTGGTGGCTGCACCCCTTTGCACCATGTGGGCCCCATACAAATATGCGGTCCCACTTCTAGACCCTTCTAGAACATTCCGGAACCTTCCGGTACCCTATAAATAATTTCCGGAACTTTTCCGAAACCTCCGGAAACCACTTTCCATATATGAATCTTATTCTCCGGACTCCTCCGGAACCTCTCGTGACGTCCGGGATCCCATTCGAGACTCCGAATCACCATTCGTTCACTTCATCATTTAATTCATCGCAAAACCTAATTTCATCGGAACGTTAAGTGTGTGACCCTACGGGTTCGAGAATGCATAGACATGATCATATCAATAATTAATAGCGGGACCGGGATGCCCATATTAATTCCTATACACTCAACGAAAACCTTTTCTCGATTGAACCACGATGCCAGAGATTCAATTAATCTCATATACGATTCCCTTTGTCTCACGATATTTTACTTGCCCGAGATATAATCGTTGACATCCCCATGTCTAGTTTAATCTCGTTACCGGCAAGTTCTCTTTACTCGTCCATAATATAGGATCCCGGTGATTACAACCTAATCACATGTCTGCAGACTTTTGATGCTATATTACCGAGAAGGCCTGGAGATATCTTCTCCGTCACATGGAGGGACAAATCCCACTCTCGATTCATATCACCCAACAACCCACCATCGGAGATACCTGAAAGCCACCTTTATAATCACCCAGTTACAAAGTGACGTTTGATGTCCACAAAGTATTCCTCCGGTGAACGGGAGTGATATAATCTCATGGTCTAAGGAAACTATATTTGGCATATTAAAAGTGTTGACAACAAAACTTTTGTGACACGATTAATTGCAACTCTTTATTTGGGTCATGTCCATCACACCATTACTCCTAATGATATGACTCCGTTATCAAGTGACTATAACAAGTCCATAGTTAGGAAACTCTAACTATCTCTTGATCAACGAACTAGTCCTTTTAGAGGCTCACTAGGGACTCCGGGTGTTTATATTCCACACATGTATTATGTTTCCATTTAATACAATTATAGCATGGATAATAAACTATTATCATAAACGTGAATATGCTTAATAAACCATTTTATTATTGCCTCTAGGGCATATTCCCAACAGTCTCCCACTTGCACTAGAGTCAATAATCTAGTTTACATTTCCTCGATCTAACACCCATGGAGTCTCACTCATGAAGTCTCAGTGCTGATCATGTTTGCTTGTGGAAGAGGTTCTGTCCGTGCTTGTACTTTACAGCTCTTTATGTCCTTTGCAAAATTGTAACTGTCACCTAATTTGACATTACTTTATCATCACATGATAAACTTCCTATCATCCCATGATAAAACCATTATCATATAATGCATATAATATGTTTGGTTATAGAGTGAGATATTCATATCCTTTTATGCCTATATGTATGATCAGTCAAATGGACTTCCCATAACATATGCATCTGGAACTCACTCAATCTTGAAACGACTTTCTCAAACCAAAATATTATATCTTATTTCAATCCTTGAATTAATCATATACTCCTATATGTTGTTGACTTAACAAATCAATAGTAAGCCTTGTCACTTTGATATTTCCGATCATGCTTTCGTTGTGCTACTCCGATATTAAGAGATCCCTAATTTAGTCTGGCTTTATGACTTCAACCAAGTCCACCATTTTCTAAATTTATCTCAATCTCATGAAAAATGACTCCTCATTCAACATGTTCTTACAATTAAGAACTTGGGTCACATATTGTCATATACAAACATATGGTTCTTATATGTTGAGATCTATGAACAATTCATATTGAATTCCAACATATCCTCCAACCATCAATTTTGTACTGAGTTCTCTAGCTCAATGCTTCACCTATATATCACAATGAGATGAACCATTCTTCTCTTGTTTCATTTTGAACTCCTTCAAAATATTTAGGTTAAACATCTGACTTTAATGTTTATCAAACTTATCTATCCTCCATAGATACATTCATCTACATGAATATTTGACTTTCAAACTAACTTCATAAGTTATGCATTGGTCCATGACAACATTTACAACATTTATGAAATCTCCATTTCATTCAAACACTATGTTGTAAACTCCCACTCAAATATACCTCATACACATATTAAATTGTGAAGCCACTTTGGCTCCCACTCAGAAATATGTTATCTTTATATTTGACCATGATTAACTAGCTCCCACTCAAACATATGTCACCACATATTTTGATTATGGAAATTAATTTCTGCTCTAACTTAATATATGTCACCACATATCTTAATTAGATCTCACTCAGTTTCTTATGCACTTTCTCGACACTTTGGACTCCTCCAAAACTCTTAACTCTTAAGATTCGAGAACTCATATACGAAACACCAGCACTTTGCCAGCTCTAAGTTTTATTTATTCCACGCAAACTCTTTTGCAAAATAAATATGTGAAACATTCTTTTCACAAAATCAAGTAACTTTATGATTTAAACTTAAAGTAGAATGACTCTTAGTCACTTTCGTATTTAAAGTTTCTATTTCTTCTTTTGTAGTTTTGTAGGTATGTCTTGTTTCCCAAACACGACAAGTAAATCACGAATATTATTTTGCAACTTTTGACAAAATTCATACTCTTGAACCCTACTTCTCTTTAGACAAGCTAAACCATAATTCAATGATCACCATCATTAAAACCTTTTATGTGTCAAGTTTTAATCAACATAGCACTTTACACATGTGCCACTTGATACATAAACATGCAAGGTTTAAGCTTTCTAAATTTATTCCAACAATTCCTTTTATCCATGAAACCATTTCACGATAAAACCACTAAAATACATAACACAACCAAACACATTGGTTTGTCCCTTTTAGCCTCACATTGTGGAATCTCTATTCATAATCTCATATGAACACTTTACAAAACTTTATTTGCTATGGCTTTTAATTATCTCATAATTATTGAAACCACTATTTCACATAACTCATATGCGAAACGCAAATCATTAAATAGATCCTTTATTTAAAACAGAGTGTTATCAAAATAAATCTAAATGATACAAATGAAACCTTAAAACCAAAGACCCTTCTTTATGACCACATAATATCAAATATAATGTGACTACAATACTTTAGGTTTATCAAAACACTTTTGAACAATCTCTAAACATTGTAATTTGTGATAACACTTGTCACAAGTCACCATACTAAACAATAACTCAAATATTTTATCTCTTTTGATCAAATCGAAAAGACTCAATTATCTTGTTAACTTAATATCCTTTACTTCCATGATCTTATCATGACATGAATAAATACTCCTATTCACTCATCCATGATAAAATAATGATGTCTTTTATTCACTGAAAAATACGACCAACACTTGTGTTTATTTTCAGCAACTCATGGCATTTTCAGAAAATGGCATTTTTAATCACACTACTTAGTGATGCGCATCAAGATGCTCTTCAGCACTAATAGTATAATTAAAACAAATCTCATCATTAAGTATTGGATATTTTAGCATGTCTTTTATTTTATAAGTGTTTAACTAATTATCGTTTAAATCTAGCAAAGGACAATAATCTCATAATCGAAACGTGATCTCCAAAAAGGATTACTCATGAAAACAGAACAACCATTTGTCTTTAACATGAATGACCGTCTCACAAACCGAGACACACTAATTTAAGATCACACTTAATTCGATTACAAAACTCATTCAAATCCTCTAATTTAAAACGATAAATGTAGAAGTAGAACATCGCCAGCATCAACTCCTTGATTGCCATCTTCCCGCGAAATCCACTCAGTCCCTCCATGCACTTCTCAAACGGCAGGCCCTGTTTTCATAAAACAGCACAAGTATCAAATACTTAGCTCACCATAAGTGTAAATGGGACATTTAAACATTTATAACTAGTATATCAAAATATACCTTCTGCGTTGACTACTTCTCCTGCTATGGGTTCCACTTTAACTTGACGCAGCTGGGAAATAAACTCACAGAAAGTGATCGAATCCCTTCCCATGATATAGTTCCTCACATAATCCTTATAGCTGGGGGGAAGCGAGCGCAGCACCCCATCTATTGCCATCTCGTCAGTTATTTCATGGTTCCAAACATCCACCATAGTATAATACAGCCGGTGCATCTTACTTAGGTGTTGTTCCAAGCAAGTGTTTTCTTCCATCTTAGTTGAAAGAAAATCATCCAAGCATTCAAACCTTGCAACTCTAACTTGTGCTATGAACCTTCGTTTCAGCTCATCGACAATCTCCATTGCGCTCAAATTTCCAAATTGTCTACCAAGGTTAGAATCCATGAAGGTGCATATCAGCCACTCGACTCTCAAGTAGGTGGTCTTTTGATCGTACCACTCCATATACCCTTCATAGTCAACAGTAACATCAGGGCGTTTTTCTAAAGGTTCATCTATCACGTAGAGCTCATCATTGGCGTACAGGGCTTCTCTCAGACGCATGTACCATTCAGCACAGTTGGACCCATCGAGACGCAGCTCCTCAGCAAGAAACATACTACTGTAGTCTCCCATGATCTACAAGGATTTTGCAAAGACATCTTTAGGACACTTGTTTATGACAATTTTAGTTCAACTTAATCAAATTAATGAACTTCCACTAAACTCAACATCTCTCCGGTTGATTAGTGACACACGATCCAAATCCACTACACCACCACCGATCATCACGTGAGATGATGTAGCTTCAATGGTGAACAACTCAGTGTTGATCATATCATTCATATGACTCGTGTTTAACCTTTCGGTTCCGTGTTCCCGAGGCCATGTTTGTACATGCTAGGCTCGTCAAGACAACCGTAGTATTTCCGCATGTGCAAACTGGCTTGCACCCGTTGTATGTGAACGTTGAATCTATCACACCCGATCATCACGTGATGCTTCGAAACGACGAACTTTCGCAACGGCGCATACTAGGGGAGAACACTTAATTATCTTGATATTAACATGAGAGATCACCTTATCATGCTACCGTCGCGATTACATCTAATCATAACAATAAGGTGCATAAAAGGGATTAACATCACATGCAATTCATAATTGTGATATGATATGGCCTTTCTTCATATGCTCTTAGATCTCCATCTTCAAAGCACCGGCAAGATCTCCATCTCCGGCATGATCTCCATCATCTTGGCGCCATCACCATGGTTGTCCACCAACTATTGCAACTACAACTAATGCTACTCTTAGCAATAAAGTAAAGCAAATACATGGTGATTCATTGACACGCAGGTCACATAAAATAAAAGACAACCATATGGCTCCTGCCGGTTGCCGTACTCGTCGACATGCAAGTCGCGAAATATTACAAACATGATCATTGCATACATTATCACAAATCACATTGGCCATATCACATCACTTGACCCCCTCTGCAAAAACAAGTTAGACGACCTCTACTTTGTTTATGCAAATTTTACGTGGCTTGGGTCAACGAGATAGAACCGTTCTAATCTACGCAAAAACCACAACGGTGATATAATAGTTGCTTATTTACTCATCCTTTTGAAAGGCCTTCCATTGAAAATTGCATCCTCACTAAAGCAAGAGAAACAGACACCCGCCAGCCACTTATGCAAAACAAGTTGCATGTCATTCGTGGAACCGGTCTCTCGTGCGTGGACGAGTAAGGTTGGTCCGGGCCGCTTCAATCTCACAATACCGCAAAGATGCAAAGTGCACGCGAGAAGGTAGCAACATAAAATATCAACGCCCACAACTCCTTGTGTTCTAATCGCATCAACACCTACGAATAGATCTAGTCTCTGATACCACTGATGGGGTCGCAGCATGGAAAACAAAAAATTTCTACGCGGCAAAGCGGAATAAACCCCAAGGATCTAGATCTATGAGATGAAGATAGCGAAGATGAGATCCAATCTCTTACCCTCGAAGATCAACAAACGCGTTTTGTCGGTGCAGGGGTTGGCTAGTCGATCCCCGCAACTAGACTCGTCTAGTCGCGAGGAGATGTATTATCCTCGAGATCCAATCCGGTGAAGTGCAGCAACGGGCAGCACCTCCGCGGCGTCCACACGTACAGCTCGATGAAGACGTCGACTCCTTGATCCCGCAAGCGAGAAGACGTGGCCTTGATGATCTCAGCAGCACGACGGTAGTGCCGGTGATGATGACGATCTCCGCGAGCAGGGCTTCGCCAAGCCAAGCAAGAGGAGAGGGAGAGGAGCAAGGTGGCGCAGCCCCTAGGGCTAGGGGGTGCGGCTAGGTGTGGAGGAGAGGTGGCGGCAGCCCTTCGGGCAAGGGGTGCGGCTAGGGTTTAGATGGGAGAGAGGGGGGTGCGGCTAGGGTTGTGGGGCGGCAGCCTCCAAGGGGTGTAGTGCGCCCCCCCCCCCCCCTCCCCTCCTTTATATAGGAGGCCGGCTAGGTCAAGGGCAGGGGTTCGGCCGGCCCCCCCTTTGCTTGCCCCCCAAGTTGGAGTCCAACTAGGACTCCTCCTTGGGCCCCCTTTCCTAAAGGGGTGGAGGGCCCAACTCCTAGTCCAACTAGGAGTGGGACTCCCCTCCTTTTCCCTATGCCGCACCACCCATATGGGCCTAGGTGGTGCGCCCCACCTAGGTGGTGGCTGCACCCCTTTGCACCATGTGGGCCCCATACAAAATATGCGGTCCCACTTCTAGACCCTTCTAGAACATTCCAGAACCTTCCGGTACCCTATAAATAATTTCCGGAACTTTTCCGAAACCTCCGGAAACCACTTTCCATATATGAATCTTATTCTCCAGACTCCTCCGGAACCTCTCATGACGTCCGGGATCCCATCCGAGACTCCGAATCACCATTCGTTCACTTCATCATTTAATTCATCGCAAAACCTAATTTCATCGAAACGTTAAGTGTGTGACCCTACGGGTTCGAGAATGCATAGACATGATCATATCAATAATTAATAGCGGGACCGGGATGCCCATATTAATTCCTATACACTCAACGAAAACCTTTTCTCGATTGAACCATGATGCCAGAGATTCAATTAATCTCATATACGATTCCCTTTGTCTCACGATATTTTACTTGCCCGAGATATAATCGTTGACATCCCCATGTCTAGTTTAATCTCGTTACCGGCAAGTTCTCTTTACTCGTCCATAATATAGGATCCCGGTGATTACAACCTAATCACATGTCTGCAGACTTTTGATGCTATATTACCGAGAAGGCCTGGAGATATCTTCTCCGTCACATGGAGGGACAAATCCCACTCTCGATTCATATCACCCAACAACCCACCATCGGAGATACCTGAAAGCCACCTTTATAATCACCCAGTTACGAAGTGACGTTTGATGTCCACAAAGTATTCCTCCGGTGAACGGGAGTGATATAATCTCATGGTCTAAGGAAACTATATTTGGCATATTAAAAGTGTTGACAACAAAACTTTTGTGACACGATTAATTGCAACTCTTTATTTGGGTCATGTCCATCACACCATTACTCCTAATGATATGACTCCGTTATCAAGTGACTATAACAAGTCCATAGTTAGGAAACTCTAACTATCTCTTGATCAACGAACTAGTCCTTTTTAGAGGCTCACTAGGGACTCCGGGTGTTTATATTCCACACATGTATTATGTTTCCATTTAATACAATTATAGCATGGATAATAAACTATTATCATAAACGTGAATATGCTTAATAAACCATTTTATTATTGCCTCTAGGGCATATTCCCAACATCAAAGTGGTGTCAAGAAAAGAACCATTTGGGTTGCCAAGCCTATTGTGACTAACCTCTTAGGACCCAACTTGGTTGGGGACCAACAAGCTCAAACTTGATCAATAGGTTGTGATGGAGGACATTGGAGACTTGGCTATCCTTGAAGAATTAAGGGATCTTCTTGATTATTATTTCCACAAGCCAAGTCATTTGGATCATATTGTCATATCTCATATCCAATGCTCCTTCTTGCGGTAACTTATATTTAAATTATATATATACATTGAAAGTTGCTTGCTCCCTAGCATGTGTTAGTTTTGTTCCTAGCATGTGCTTGTATATGTTGTGCTTATTACTTACCTTGAGCAATCAAGTTTGTGTATGTTAATGTGCGCTCCATATATGTGTAAACTTTGTGTTGAGTCCTTATTGGATCTTGTGTTGATTTCAATGGGCTCTTTTGAGAAATTAATGGACTATTCCATTTTGGGGGAGTGATATGCTTTGTGCACTTCACTAACCTAAAAATGTGTGTATATGAGTAACACCACCTAGTATTGATATATCAAGATTATCTAGTAACTATGTGGTGTGTCATGCTCATGAGAAATTCAAATTCTATAATGTCTATTAATTATCTCTATTTGATTTTATTTGCCTCTTGTTAAGAAGAATGAATTATCACATTGTGGGGGAGCAATACGCTATGTGCATATTACAATCCCATAAAATGTGAACAATTGAGGCTTTGCCACCTAGATTTGATATTGTAAATTATCTTATTTCTATGTGGCATATTAGCTCTAACAAGTTCCAATTTGCTTTTTAGCTATCCTTGGACTCTTGTTTGTGTGAGTTTGCTTGGTATGGTTTCTCTCTAATATGCATTCCTATATATTATTTGAGAAACCATTTGTTCCATATTATTCTTACCATGGCCTTGCCGGTTGGTTTGAATAGTTGAAACTACCAACAAACCTTATTTAAATATGGTGTCTTATTTCTTATCTCTTGTGAAAGGATCGTATGGGCACCTAGAGGGGGGGTGAATAGGTGCTACACCAAATTTTAAATCTTTTTCAATTTTAGGCTTTAGCAAAACGGTAAATTATCTATACATGCATCTACGATGAATTTACCTATATGACAAGATGGCAATTACGATTAAACAAGTAGCACAACGTAACAACAAGATAGATGGAAAGAAGTAACCGAAGGGAAGCACGCGGAGACAAGGATGTATTCCCGAGCTCCTCCTTGTTAAGGGAGTACGTCTCGTTGGAGGGGTGTGAGCTCGCCACAAAGGCCTACTCAACGCCACAAAGGCCTCACCCTATTCTCTGATGAACTTTGCCACAAAGGCTTGGTTAACCTTCCACTATTCGGAGTCCTTCAAGGCGGAATCCGGAGCCCTTACACGGTTCTTGGGGCACACACCCACAACTGAATTGGGGGCCCCCAAATCAACAACACTGTCACAAATACAACAACAAATGAGCACAAGAATCTAGGGTAACACAAAGCTAACCCTAGAAACAAGAATCCTCGAGTGAACGAGGGGGAAATGAAGAACGGCTTGGTGAAGATGTAGATCCGGGTCTTCTCCTTCAATCCTCCGAAGATCAACGCGTTTGGACGGAGGAATTGGGAGATCTTGTGATTTTGAGCTCTCAAATATTAGGGTTCATAAATGCTGGACGAGCTAGCTAGTCTGAGGTAGGTGGAGGGGCCGGAGACTCCGGGGCAGGCCGGAGACTCCGGTCTCCTTCCGGGGTTCCTCCGGACTGGCACCAGAGGCTCCCCACACCTTGCACGCTTGATCGAAGGGCCGGAGACTCCGGTCAGGGGGACCGGAGACTCCGGTGCAGCCGGATACTCCGCACCCGGGCGGAGACTTGTCGAGGA
This sequence comes from Puccinellia tenuiflora, assembly GCA_012064385.1. NCBI lineage: Eukaryota > Viridiplantae > Streptophyta > Magnoliopsida > Poales > Poaceae > Puccinellia > Puccinellia tenuiflora. Next base: position 1,284,144 of record QRDG01000175.1, on the reverse strand, counting down.
CGCTGGGCTGGCCGGAGACTCCGGTCCTGAGAGCCGGACACTCCGGCCTCCCCGGAGACTCCGGTCTTCCTCCGGGCACCCTCCGGACAGGCACCAGAGGCGCACCACACAAACTGGCGAAGGGCAGGAAAATCCAGGGGCCGGAGACTCCGGCCTGGCAGGCCGGAGACTCCGGCCAAGAGATTTCCTGCAGCAAGAAAACTTTGCCTTTTCTTCATTTTTGGTGAATGATGCTAGGGGAAAAGTAAGTCAAAAATCCTGCAACACTTAGCATCATATTAGATAATCATTAGTGTTGTTAACTAACACACAAAACTAATAGGGGTTAGGAAATGTTCTTTCAATCTCCCCCTTTTTGGTGTTAGATGACAACACTAGGATTTGCAAAAAAAATCATATCATGTGACAAATAGCATCTCCCCCTAAATGTGTGCATATTAGACAAGTTACACATATGAGAGGAAATCCATATATAGGGGAGGATGCCACAAATAAAATAAGACATGATATATCAAATACACAATCATTTGCAAACCAAATGAGACATGATATAGAGGGTTGATCTTTGAGTTAACAAGCATACCTTGGTGTGAGAATAAAAGATAATTCCAATGCACATCTCACATCACAAATAACTCAACCAATAGATAATAATTGATACCACCATGTCTCAAGCATAAAACGACAACTAGATCCACATCTCACACATAAAAGGTAGCAAAAACGACAACTAGATCCACATCTCACACATAAAAGGTAGCAAAAAGCAAATAGAGTTCAACACCAAGTTCAACACACGAATAATAAAGGGACACAAGCTCTCAAGGAATGATAAAGGCAAATGCTTGTGCCCGACCCATGCAAATCCCACGGATAGCCTACTAGAACCATTTCTCCCCCTTTGGCATCGAGACACCAAAAAGGAACAAAGGCGATGCTAACGGTCCCCAAAGAGATCACTCGGAGTCCTCGTCGGTGCCGTCATCATCATCATCATCCTCATCATATTGCGAGCCACTAGCCTCCTCATCTTCTTCAATCTCCCTTTGAGGCATTGGAGCCTTGCCGGTGTTACGCGAGGAAGAAGGCATGGAGGACACGTCCTCAAACTCGAAATCAGCCCAAGGGAATTGCTTTGCGTGCCAAGCATCATAGCTAATTGCCGGCTCACTACCGGAGGATTCATCTTCGGCGAGCTCTCCTTGCGTTGCTTTGCCAATGCGAGGGGGAGGAGGAGGTGGAGGAGTCTTGTCCCTCTTTTTCTCCAACTCCTTGAACAACTTATTTTGATTGGATATGATCAACTTCCTTTCCTTATAACCTTCGTAATGTTCCCGGTGGAGGCACACATTCATGCGAAGCACCATTTTTTCAAACCAACTAAGCTTCTTTATCCTTCTTTGCACATCATCTTTGCCCTTGCTAACCCAAGAGGGAGGGTCGGCATTCTTACTCCTCCTACGAACGGGTGCCACATCTTTTTCCTCCTCTTCTTCACTTGATGCAAAAGGGACACGAGAGGGAGCACTAGAAGAGGATGGCTTGTCATGCCTGAGAATTTGGAGGGAGCCGGCCTTGTGAACGGTGAAGTGCTCATGATTGAGGTGTGGCACTTGATCAAGGATTAGCCTCATCACATAAGGTGCATAAATAGGATTCTTCATCTCATGCACCGCCCAATGCAACTCGCATTTGATGAAATCCATCACATCAATCTCATAACCTTGACAATTGACTCCGGCTTGAAGCACCTCATAGGAATGAACAAGAAGGTTGACAAGCCCTCCACGAATTGCATCCACATTCCCGGCTTGGGGTGCAATATTGCTTCTAAACATGCGAAGGAGGATATTGAATGTGGGAAGAAGATCCTTGTTGGAGCCAACGGATCAGGACTTGTTGAGGTAGAGTGGTGTCATCTTGTTTTTATCATAATGGACCCCTTCCGTGTGCATAATTCTCCCTTGGGAGGCTTCACCCGTGCGGAACACATATCCAAGCAATTCACCGAACCTTGTCATTGAGGACTCACACTTCATCGGCCCGGTCATCCAAGTCAACTTGACATCATCATCTTCTCCAAACTGAACGGTTGCAAAGAATTGGTGCACCAAATGGATGTCATAGTTTTGTTGAAGCGTCATGAGGTGCTCCAACCCAAGCTTGCGAACAATCCACACGGCCTCTTGGAAATAAGGTTTGGTGTTAAGAGCGGAGAGGTTAAGCACCTTTTGCACACAAACGATGTTAGGACCCGAGAGCTTGGCATATACCTCATTCATCACAATCTCTTGTTCCCTTCTCCAAAAATGAGGATTGTTGGAGCTTTGCGGCATATCAAAGAAGGGCTGCGACCTCATAGCACGGAACTCAGATTTGTTCAACCCACTAAGGGTGGTCAAATTGTCAAATTTAGCTTTCTTGGCCCTCTCTTGAGCAAGGAATTCTTCTTCAGCTCTTCTCTGCGCAGCCTCTCTAGCAGCAGCACCCCTGTCACGCTGAACCAAGCGGCCATCCTCGGTCCGATCCAAATAAGCACGATTTCCCCTCTTTTCTTTTCTAGTCACCTTATTGGGGTTGTGAGTGACTTTCTTGAGTCGATGCGAGGATCCTGTGAGTAAACAGATAGGAGGTAGCAGGGAGATGAGCATACATGTCCAGGGAAACAAAAGATGCATCAATTGGAGAATCAAAAACACCACAACTTTGATCTACACCGGAGATTCCGGCCTCAGGGGCCGGAGATTCCGGCCATACCGGAGTCTCCGGTCTGGGACAGACCGGAGTCTCCGGCCCTGAGATTGAGGATCTAGGGTTAGGTCAAACTTCGGTGCTAAAGATGCTAGAAGTGATGCATTGAGATGAAAACGAGCCAGCAAGAGATTCTACACCATAGGGAGCAACATTACACACTCTATCCAAGATCTAGGAAGAAACCTAGAGAGGGAGAGAGAGAGGTACCGCTGCTCGACATGGTGAAGGTCTCCAATGGTGGAGAGGACGTTCCCCAACGTTGGAGAGGAAGAGGGGCCGGCTGGACGGCGGATTCCGACGGCGGGAAGCGGCCGGGGAAGCTCCTCCAGGCAGGGGGCGGCAGCAGGGGGAGAGGAGAGGTCGGGGGTGGTGAGGAGTTGTGAAATAACTCCCACCCCGATCCCCTTATTGAACCCCTGGAAACGCCGAGACCGGAGTCTCCGGCCTAAGCACACCGGAGTCTCCGGGGTGCCGGAGTCTCCGTGGCTTAGGGCGGAGATTCTGATCAGACTGGAGTCTCCTGTGTTAGATACCGGAGTCTCCGGCCCCCACAACTCAGAGAAGCTAGTTTATGGTGGTGGACATGTATGTGGCAAGAGGAGCAAGTTTTGAGGCAAGGAGAGGCTTGGGATAGACAACACAAACTGGGATGGTACTTCACACTCAACTTGCAAAAGCCAAAACAATAAAAGCCAAGATTGAGTGAGTTTCCCATAAGAACAAAAGATTTGCAATAAAATCCAATAAAATCCCAAAAGAACCAACTCTTCACAAATGAAGAGGTCAGTGGCCTAGGCCACCATGTATGAGTTTATGGCATGGCACCGCGAAGATATATCTTGGGTCCATAACCAACACTCATCATTTAAGCTCACAATTCATGAAATGAAAATAGAGATAAATAAATTTTTTGCTATAGGCATATTGGGGGGAGGGAGAGCCCAATTTATTAGGACAACACTCCCCTAAATTCATGCCCACACCTACACCAAGATAGAGGTTGAAGATATAGGTGTGTATGCAAGATGGTCAAGCCAAGCTCCTCGAATCCACGATATTTAGCTCATTCCTCAAATAAGTGAATCTTGCTTCATCAAGTGGCTTCGTGAAAATATCCGCAAGTTGGTCCTTGGTTGGCACATATGCTAGCTCAATGTCTCCACGGGCAACATGATCTCGAATGAAATGATGACGAATCTCAATATGCTTGGTCCTTGAGTGTTGCACCGGGTTGTAGGCGATCTTGATAGCACTCTCATTGTAACACAAAATAGGCACTTTGTCACAATTGACACCGTATTCCTTTAAAGTTTGCCTCATCCATAACAATTGAGTGCATGCACTAGCGGCGGCCACATACTCGGCTTCGGCGGTGGAGAGAGAAATACAATTTTGTTTCTTAGAAGACCAACTCACCAAGGACCTACCAAGGAATTGGCAAGCCCCGGAAGTTGATTTCCTATCATCTTGATCACCGGCCCAATCCGAATCCGTGAACCCACGAAGAGTGAAAGAGGAATCCCTTGGGTACCACAAACCAAACCTTGGGTATGAACTAAATATCATAGGATTCTCTTGACCGCCAACATGTGGCTTTCTTTAGGAGCCGCTTGATACCTTGCACACACACCTACACTCAACACAATATCGGGTCTAGATGCACAAAGGTAAAGCAAAGAACCTATCATGGAGCGGTAAAGCTTTTGATCCACATCTATACCCTTTGGGTTAAGTTGTAGATGGCATTTGGTATCCATAGGTGTCTTCTTCTCCTTAGCATCGGCCATATTAAACCGCTTGAGCATGTCTTGAATATATTTGCTTGGCTAATGAAAATCCCTCCTCTCAATTGCTTGATCTCAAAACCAAGGAAGAACTTCAACTCGCCCATCATAGACATCTCAAACCTATCGGTCATAAGCTTTGAAAATTCATCATTAAAAGCTTTGTTAGACGAGCCAAATATAATATCATCAACATATAGTTGGCATACGAAAAGCTCCCCTTTAACCCTCTTAGTAAAAAGAGTAGGATCGATTTGCCCAACTTCAAATCCACGGTCTAACAATAACTCTCTAAGGTGCTCATACCACGCACGTGGTGCTTGTTTAAGTCCATAGAGCGCCTTATCAAGCTTGTAGACATGGTTAGGGAAGTTGGGGTCCTCGAACCCCGGGGGTTGCTTAACGAACACCAACTCCTTTAAGGGACCATTAAGAAAGGCACTTTTAACATCCATTTGTTGCAATTTAAAGTTATAACGGGATGCATAAGCAAGAAGGATACGGATGGACTCAAGGCGAGCCACGGGAGCATAGGTCTCTCCAAAATCAATGCCTTCAACTTGAGAGTACCCTTGAGCCACCAATCTAGCCTTGTTCCTCACAACCATGCCATGCTCATCTTGCTTGTTCTTGAAAATCCACTTAGTGCCAATAACATTGCGGCACTCTTTAGGCTTCTCAACTAGCTTCCAAACCTTGTTGCGCTCGAAATTGTTGAGTTCTTCATGCATAGCTAGCAACCAATCCGGATCTTCAAGAGCTTCGGCCACTTTCTTCGGTTCAAACATGGCAATGTGAGCTTGATGGTCACTAAAGTTCGCCAATTGCCTTCGGGTGGACACTTTGCCTCTCACATCACCAATCACCTTCTCAAGGAAATGTTCACGACGTGCCATGGTTCTTTCAACTCTAGCTCGACGACGGGCTTCGATATCCTCATTGCATCTTGGAGGTATCACTTGATCATCTTGATCATTCGAGTCCCCGCCTTGACCGGTAAGCTGTCCTTGATCCCCAGAAAACATATCAGCATTGTTGGAAGAGGTGGAAGGACCAAGATCTTGACTGAACTTTCTTCTGCAGGATGTAGACCGGAGTCTCCGGCCTGTGGCACCGGAATCTCCGGCCCCCGGATTCTCCGGTCAAGATGGCCGGAGTCTCCGGCCTGGCGACAGAAGGCAGAAGAGGTTGTTGTTGAGGGTCTTGAGCTGGATTTTGATTAGGTGCAGCAGTGACTCCAGTAGCAGTTGCTTGCAATTCTGATGAAGATGAAGGCTCCACTTGAGTAGAGCATTGTCCTTCTCGATCCACCACAAGGGGTTCCTCAATGGGGCGGAAAAATCCCACACCCATTCTTCTTATGGCTTCTTGAGGAATTTCATCATCTACATCGGAAACATGAAATTGCGCCACTTGGGAGCCGTTATTTTCCTCGAACACCACACTACAAGATTCTATGATGCGCCGTGTGGCTTTATCATAGATTCTATAAGTGTGGGATTCGGCACCGTAACCAACAAATATACCCTCTAGAGATTTAGATTCGAATTTAGTTAAGCGACAACCTTTGATCAAATAGAAACACTTACAACCGAAGACACGGAAGTAGGAGATGTTAGGTTTGTTGCCGGTGAGGATCTCATAAGGAGTCTTGTTCAACCCTTTGCGGAAGTAGAGCCGGTTGGAGGAGTGACAAGCCGTGGAAATAGCCTCCGCCCAAAAGGTCAACGGAGTCTTAAACTCCGCTAACATGGACCTTGCTATATCCATAAGAGTCCGGTTCTTCCTCTCGGCTACACCATTTTGTTGAGGGGTATAGTTGCGGAATATTGATGACGAATGCCCTCTTCACTAAGAAACTCATTGAGGGTGTAGTTTTGAACTCGGAGCCATTATCACTTCTAATTGCCAATATGGGACATTGTGTTGACGTTGCATTTCAATGGAGAAGTCGATGAAGGTTTGTTGGGTCTCACTCTTCGACTTGAAGAAATAAACCCAAGTAAATCTTGAATAANGTTGCGGAATATTGATGACGAATGCCCTCTTCACTAAGAAACTCATGAGGGTGTAATTCTTGAACTCGGAGCCATTATCACTTCTAATTGCCAATATGGGAACATTGTGTTGACGTTGCATTTCAACGGAGAAGTCGATGAAGGTTTGTTGGGTTTCACTCTTCGACTTGAAGAAATAAACCCAAGTAAATCTTGAATAATCATCAACAATCACCAAGCAATACTTCTTCCCACCAAGACTAGCTTCGGGAACGGCACCAAAAAGATCCACATGGAGAAGCTCCAAATCCTTTTGGATGAAATAATTGTCTTGCCTTCAACACATGCCCTACAAACACGATCTTTGGCAAAAGAGACATCTTCTCTTAGTCCGAGTATGTGGCCACCCTTATGGAGACTTTGCAAAGTTCTCATGTTGACATGGGCTAGGCGGCGATGCCACAACCAACCCTTGTCGGCCTTTCCGAAGAGGCACATCGAATTTGTAGTGGTTTTCCCCGAAAAGTCAACCACAAACAAATCATCCTCGACGTACCCAACGAAAGCGACCCTTTAGAGTCTTGCTCCACAAGATGACCACAACATCAACATCAATAAAGACGGCAAAACCCATCTTATTAAGAGCATGGACGGAAAGTAAATGTAACCAAGGTTTTCGACAAGCATGACATTTACTAAGGTGACATCCTTAGCAACTACCACTTTGCCTAAACCCGTTACCTTAGATTTTGATCGGTCTCCAAATGTGACGGTTGCTTCATTTATGCTTGTTCTCAACTCCGTCATGATCTCTTTGCTTCCGGTCATATTTTGTGCATCCACTATCAAGCACCCATTTTGACCCGCCGGAAGCATAGTCCTACAAGGAATCATTGCTTTGATTTAGGTCCCCATTTTTCAATGGGTCCTCTTTTGTTAGCAACAAGGGTCTTAGGAACCCAAATAGAACGAGCAATGGGTACATTTCTAGGACCAACAAACTTAGCATAGACATCCCCATAATAATCAACAAAGATAATGTAGTGAGGGTTAGTCTTTCCCGCAAAGTCATCACTAATGGTTTTGCCCCTTGTGGCACCACCACTAGCAATGTTGATCTTCTTCTTTGCTTGAGGGATCCTTTTTGCTTGAGGAGCACTAGCAACATTGGCCTTCTTAATTTGAGGAGCTCTAGCATCCTTCATGAAGCTCTCTTTCTCCTTTTCTTCCTCAACGAACCCAAGACCAACTCTCCCCTTTTGTGAAGTGACAAACGGTTTCTTACCTAGGGAGATGGCCTTCGCAAGATTGATCTTCAACCTAGCATTTTCCTCAATGATATTTGCATGATCACAAGTAATAGGAGTGGAGGAACTAGGCATATCACTTTTAGGCGGTTGAGCTTGAAGTTGTTCATACGACTTGGTGAGGGTAGAGTGCTCACTCTCCAAAGCTTTGTAGGCCTTGGAGAGCTTCTCTAGCTCCTCGGTTAGTCTAGAATGACCAACACCAAGCTCTACCTTTTCTTTCTTACATGCTTTGTATTTAGCAATTGCATGGTCACGTTCTTTAATGAGTTTAGCAACAATTGCATCATTTGATTCTTCTATAGATTCTAGTTGTTGCTCTAGAGAAACTCTAAGCTCATGCTCTTCTTCAAGATTATCTTTTAAGGATGCAATTTCCATAGCATCCTCTCTTTCAATCTTACCCTTTATCTCAAGCATTTCTTGAGCCTCACCATATTGACTCATAAGAGTCTCAACATGCTTCTTTGTTTCACCTTGCATGTTAGTGATGAAATGATCGAAAGCAACTATTTCCTCTTTTATTTTAAGACTAGTAGCATCATCCATATTACTCATAGCCTTAGGAGATGAGGGTGATGTTACCTCGGTGGTCTTAGCCATGAAGCATCTTGCGGAGGAGATAGAGACATTCTCATTGGGGGATTCAAATAGGGAAGGAGATGGTGAAGAAGCAATGGCAATGGCGGCAACTTCATTTGTGGGCTCTTCTTCTTCTTCCCCGGATGAATACTCTTCTTGAGCAAGCAACACAATTCTCGGAGGCTTCTTGTTGATGGCATTCTTCTTGAAGAAAGGTTTCTTATGAGTGTCCTTTGACTTGTCCTTCCTAACAAGCTTTCCTCCATGAAGTTCACGGTTCTCAAAAGGACACTCGGCCACAAAGTGATATTTATCTTGGCAATTGTAGCACGAACGAACCCTTTGTCCACCATCCTTTCTTCCAACGGTCTTGTTGACGAAATCTCTTGCCTTGGACGGACTCTTCCAAAAGACTTTAGATGTGAGAGCCGCATAGTCCTTGAGAGTATCTTGAAGTTCCTTGGGATCCCAATGTGACACATCTTCTTGAGTCTCATCATCATCTTCTTGCTCCACAACCTTGGCCTTCAAAGCAAGTGAGGTTCCTCTATGCATTCCAATGGCTCGGGCTCGAGCATCTTCGGCGTTCTTGGCGGCCACCTTGTATGCCGCCATCTCTTGCATGACCTCATTTGATGACATGAGGTGATAGTTGTGTCTTCCTTGCAAACTCTTCAAGTCGGTGGACTCAAACGGCCAAAGGGCACTCACATACTTCCTCTTGATCCAAGCATCATCCACATAGGTTGCACCAAGGGCTCGGAATTGAGTGGCAAGGGTCTTGAGCCTTCGATACATTTCTTCATGGTCTTCACCTTCTATCATGAAAAAGCCCTCGGCTTGGTTGCTCAAAGCTTCATATCTATTTCTTTGCATGCTCTCATTTCCGACGAACTCTTGAGTGAGAATATCCCAAGCTTCTTTGGCGGTGTTGGCAAACTCGATGAGAGACATGTGCTTTTCTCCCACAGAGGTGTGAATGATGTTGAGAGCCAAGTCATTGAGTTGAGAATCCACGGCTTCTCTTCTTGTCATGTTGTTTGGATCGACGGCCTTGAACCCAACTTCGATGATTCTCCATAGTTCACTAGAGGAGCCCTTGACATAAGATTTCATCATAAATTGCCAATTAGCAAAACAAGATGGATTAAGCTTAGGTGGATCACCCCTATTGTTTATATGATAATGTGGCATAGGGAGGTCGGCCGAGTATGCGAATGGAACCGCATTGTACCCCGGCCTCCCACCATCAATTTTAGGAAGGGATTCATTAGTGCGTTGTTCGCCCTCCCCACTATGCGCGGCGGAAGCATTAGCCTCTAGGGATGGTGCGGCGGGTGGCTTATTGCCATTCAAGAGTTGCCTCATCATGACACGCAACTCCTCCATTTGAGTGTCCATAGTTGATTTCAAGCTTGTTTCCAATTTCTTGAGATCATCCATGGACACCGGAGGGGTGCTACCACCCGTCACCTCATCACCGTCACCCATACTCTCTTAGGCGGTGAAGCCTAACTTAAGAGCCAAGGCTCTGATACCAATTGAAAGGGATCGTATGGGCACCTAGAGGGGGGGGGGGTGAATAGGTGCTACGCCAAATTTTAGTCTTTTTCAATTTTAGGCTTGGCAAGAGGGTAAATTATCTAGATATGCATCTACGATGAATTTACCTATATGACAAGATAGCAAAACGACTAGGCAAGTAACACAAACAAGAACGAGNTGACATAAGATTTCATCATAAATTGCCAATTAGCAAAACAAGATGGATTAAGCTTAGGTGGATCACCCCTATTGTTTATATGATAATGTGGCATAGGGAGGTCGGCCGAGTATGCGAATGGAACCGCATTGTACCCCGGCCTCCCACCATCAATTTTAGGAAGGGATTCATTAGTGCGTTGTTCTCCCTCCCCACTATGCGCGGCGGAAGCATTAGCCTCTAGGGATGGTGCGGCGGGTGGCTTATTGCCATTCAAGAGTTGCCTCATCATGACACGCAACTCCTCCATTTGAGTGTCCATAGTTGATTTCAAGCTTGTTTCCAATTTCTTGAGATCATCCATGGACACCGGAGGGGTGCTACCACCCGTCACCTCATCACCGTCACCCATACTCTCTTAGGTGGTGAAACCTAACTTAAGAGCCAAGGCTCTGATACCAATTGAAAGGGATCGTATGGGCACCTAGAGGAGGGGGGGGGGGTGAATAGGTGCTACGGCAATTTTTAAGCTTTTTAATTTTAGGCTTGGCAAAAAGGTAAACTATCTAGATATGCATCTACGATGAATTTACCTATATGACAAGATAGCAATTACAACTAGGCAAGTAGCACAAACAAGAACGAGGAGAGTGGAACGAGATAACCGAAGGGAAGCACGCGGAGTCAAGGATGTATTCCCGAGTTCCTCCTTGTTAAGGGAGTACGTCTCGTTGGAGGGGTGTGAGCTCGCCACAAAGGCCTACTCAACGCCACAAAGGCCTCACCCTATTCTCCGATGAACTTCGCCACAATGGCTTGGTTCACCTTCCACTATCGGAGGCCTTCAAGGCGGAATCCGGAGCCCTTACAACGTTCTTGGGGCACACACCCACAACTTAATTGGGGGCTCCCAAATCAACAACTCTGTTACAATTACAACAACAAGTGAGCAAGAATCTAGGGTAACACAAAGCTAACCCTAGAAACAAGAATCCTCGAGAGAACGAGGGGGAAATGAAGAACGGCTTGGTGAAGATGTAGATCCGGGTCTTCTCCTTCAATCCTCCGAAGATCAACGCGTTTGGACGGAGGAGTTGGGAGATCTTGTGATTTTGAGCTCTCAAAAACTAGGGTTCATAAATGCTGGACGAGCTAACTGGCTTGAGGTAGGTGGAGGGGTATTTATACCCCTCTGTAAAAACTAGCCGTTGGGGTTCACTTATGCCGAAGACTCCGTCCTAAGAGGGTCGGAGACTCCGGTCCTGGCCGGAGACTCCGGTCCTGGCCGGAGACTCCGGTCTCCTTCCGGGGTCCCTCCGGACTGGCTCCAGAGGCTCCCCACACGTTGCATGCTTGATCAAAGGGCCGGAGACTCCGGTCAGGTGGACCGGAGACTCCGGTGAGAGCCGGAAACTCCGCACCCGGGCGGAGAGTTGTCGAGGACGCTGAGCAGGCCGGAGACTCCGGTCACCAGGGTCCGGATACTCCGGCCACCCGGAGACTCCGGGCTCCTTCCGGTGTTCCTCCGGAGGGGTGTCCAGTAGCTCCCCACACTTTGGCCAGAGGGCAGGAAAAACAAGGGGGCCGGAGACTCCGGCCTGGAAGGCCGGAAACTCCGGTCAGGAATTTCCTGCAGCAAACAAAACTTTGCCCTTTCTTCACTTTTTGGTGCATGATGCTAGGGGTAAAAAATATGTCAATACCTGCACCACTTAGCGTCACATTAGATAGTCATTAGTGTTGTTAACTAACACACAAAACTCATAGAGGTTAGGAAATGATCTTTCATCGGTGACGAAGACGCGCTTGTTGGGACCGGAGTCCCGCTTCTTGCTCTTGGCAGGGGTGGCCTTGTCCTCGGGTTCCTCCTTCCCGGGAACTCTGACCCCCTCTTCTGCGTGGGCGCAGCGGTCCGCAAGCTCCCATAGCTCGCGGGTAGTCTCGATGCGATGAGTGCTCAACTTCTCGCGCACCTAGGTATGTCGAACGTTGGCGTGGAAGGACTGAATCACCAGCTCCTGCTTGATGCTGGGGATGGTGTTCATCTTTTGGGTAAAGCGTTGGATGAACTTGCGGAGAGTTTCACCCGGAAGCTGCTTGAAGTCGTGCAGGTCGCTGGGAACTCCTGGGCGCTGGTAGCCGCCCTGGAAAGCTCCCAGGAACGCCTCCTTTAGTGCCCGCCAGGATCGGATGGAGCACTTGGGGAGGTTGAGAAGCCATGACTGAGCGTCTCCCTTCAGGGCCAATGGGAACCAATTGGCCATCATGACTTCGTCGGCCCCGGCAACCACCGCAGCCTGCGAGTATAGCTGCAGGAAGTCCCGGGGGTTGGTGGTGCCATCGTAGCGGAGGACGTCGATCTTGATCTTCTTGGGCCAGGTGGCTTGGCGAAACTCGAGAGAAAGGGCGAGGCAGCCCTCGGCGATGTCGTCGTCCCGATCTTCCCGCCGATGACGCTCTCAACGACGCTCGATGCGGGTGCGTGCATCCTCGTGGAGACGGTTGTTGAGGTCATTGCACAGGTCCAAGTTGCGCGTGGAGGACGAACCAACGGAGATGGCCGGGCCGTCGTTGCAGTTCACCTGACCCGTCATGGGAGGGTTTGCTTGAGGAGGCACGGGTTCACCTGGACGATCTCCCCGGGGAGGGTCCCGGGGTTCTCGCGCCTCTGCTCCCTTGGCTTCGGGGCTGTCGACGGTGGGGGCGTGAACGGGATCACACCTGGGACCACCGTCGGCAAAGTGGACGAGTTCCTCCACTCGGGTCCGCCACTCCTGGTAGACCTTGGGGTTGTCGGTGGTGGGTGGAAACTAGATCAGAGCCTTGGCGGTGACGAGGGCGTTGTGACGGGCCTGCGCGTCGTCCGAGAGGAGAGTGCAGGACTTGCTCTTGGTGCCCTGCTGACCCTTGCCAGCGCGGGTACCCTCGCTCTTTTCTCCGACAGAGAAGTCCTTGCCGGTGTTGCCACCCATGCTCTTCTCCACGCCACCATCTTCACCGCCCTGGGTTGGGCCGCCTGCCCCGCCCAGAGCGTCCTTCTCCGGAGGTGGAGGAGGAGAAGCCCGGTTTGCCGCAGCAGCGCGACACTCGCTGGTAGCCTGAGAGCGCGCAGGGGAGGCCGCCTTTGACGTCTGGACGTCGGGCCTCTTCTTTGGCGCCATGGTCGACGAAGAACTTGACGCAGATCTCCTTGAAGATCTCGAATTCGATGAAGAGCTCGAGGAAGATCTCGATGAAGAACACGAACACGAAGAACTTGAGGAAGACGCCGACGAAGAACTCGAAGTCGGCGAAGAAGAACTCAGCTCTTGCGCCCCCTACCTGGCGCGCCAGATGTCGTGTGTTGGATCACCGACACCGGGAGTAAAGGATACCCCCTTTTTAGGTTCGGTATGGGGCGTAGAGGAGGCCGAAGAACTTCTTCTACCCGGGGGCTTCGCTTCGACGTTCGAGATCTACGTACTAGCAAGCATCACAGAGACACAAGGAGTTTACCCAGGTTCGGGCCGCCCGGAGGCTAACAACCCTACTCCTGCATGTCTGGATTGAGAGGTGTATCATGGTGTAGCTTTACAAGGGTGGTCGCGGGTGAGAACCCGGGAGGTGTTGGCTAGAGGTGGAAGACGAGCAGATCCTGACCCTGAGGAGATCACCTCTTGCCTAAGCTACTCTGGGACTTGTGCGCTACCTAGCCTAGCCTCTTTCCCTTCTGGACTTGTTTTACTTTGGGTGCCTCGGCCCTCCTTTTATAGGTTAAGGGGATACCACAGGTGCACCCTTGGGGCCGGAGGGGTTTTGGCAGGAAAACCCCTCCGGGTTCTCTTTAGGAGGCCACGTGGCCTCCTCTCGTCCAAGTATTCTTCTCAGAGGGGGCAGGTGGGATCGGCCACCTTTTCCTGAGAGGGCGGACAGAGGCTGACAGCTTTTCCGCCTCTGCCCCCTCTCGGCGCCTCCATCTTCTTGGCGCCCAAGTCTTCTAGGAGCTTCCAGCCAGAGCTGGCAAGCTTATCCTCTTTGCGCACTAGAGGTTGGTTCCCGGGAACGAGCCTGGCCTCCTGCCGGGCGTCGGGTCCCCGGGACCTCCGTGCCTGCTTCCGGGTCAAGGGGGGCCCCGGAGGGTCCCCGAGTCCTTGGCCTTGGTTGTCCTCGAGGAAGAGCATGAGACTCGGATTTCTCTTGAGGAGAAACTCGAATCTATTGAGGAGTCTAATAATGAAATAATTGCTAAACTCATTAAAGAACGTGGCCATGCTCATGCTAAATATAAAGTCACTAAAAAGGAAAATACTAGATTGAAGGATGAGCTTGTAAAATTGTCTTCTTCCATTCCTAATGTTAATGATGCTTGTGCTACTAACTCCACTTCTTGTGAAGCATCCATTTTGAAGGAGAATGTTGAGCTAAGGGCTCAACTTGAGTTGCTAACTAGCAAGTATGGGAAATTGGAAGAAAGTCACGAAAAGCTCTCTAGCTCTAATGATGATCTTCTCGCATCCCATGCTAGTCTAAAGTTAGCTCATGAGGCTATCTCTTCTAAGTTAACATCTTGTGAGCCTCATGTGGACAATGGCACAATTTTTAGTAGAATTGCTACATAGCCATGTGCTAATCCTAGTAGTTCATCCACTCATAATCTTGGTACATCTTGTGATGAATTACTTTCCATGCCTTGTTGCTCTAACAATGATGCATCTACCTCCTCTAGTACTTGTGTTGTCACTAACCATGTAGAGGAAAGAAGTGAGCTCAAGGCACAAGCCACTTCCTTGAAGAAAGGCTTGAAAAAGAGTCATGTTGGGAAGAGCGCACTTGACAACATGTTGAGTTTGCAAAAATCCCCCCCCCCCCCAATGACAAGAGTGGACTTGGATTCTATTCCAACAACAAGAACAAGTCCAAGATTGATATGAAAAAGGGCCAAGTACAAGTCAAGAATCCGACCAAGATCATTTGCTTCAAGTGCAAGCAAGAAGGGCACCATGTTAGATCTTGCCCAGTGAAGAAGAAGCCTCTTAGTGAGAAGAAACTAGGGAAGCGGCCTCTTGTTCAACCTCATGCTCAACCACGAGTTGAACAACGGTCACCTCCCAAGAAGACTCAAGTTAATGCCCCTCATGTTGAGGAGCCTATTAAGAAGAAAGAGAAGAGTCGATGTTGCTACTTATGCCGTGAGAAGGGCAATTTCGCTTCTTCATGCACTAATGGTACCCTATCCAAATCCGTTATAATTGATGATGCTTATTCTCTTAGGAAGGATATGGTTGGCAATGTGATTGACAAATATGTGGGAACTCAAAGTGGTGTCAAGAAAAGAACCATTTGGATTGCCAAACCTATTGTGACTAACCTTTTAGGACCCAACTTTGTTGGGGACCAACAAGCTCAAACTTGATCAATAGGTGTTGTATGAGGACATTGGAGACTTGGCTACATCATGAAGAATTAAGGGATCTTCATATATTATATCTCTCAAGCCAAGTCATTTGGAGTATATTGTTCTATCTCATATCCAATGTTCCTCCTTGCGGTAACTTGTACTTAAGCTACTTACATTGAAAGTTACTTGCCCCTTACATGTGTTAGTTTTGTTCCTAGCATGTGTTTGTATATGATGTTCTTCCATCCTACTTATCTTGAGAAATCAAGTATGCTTATGTTGGTCGTGTATAATGTATGTGCAAACTTTGTGTTGAGCCTCTATTGGATCTTATGTGGATTTTAGTCGGCTCTTTTAAGATATTAATGGACTATCCCATTTTGGGGGAGTGATATGCTTCGTGCAATTCACAATCCTAAAATGTGTATACATGAGGAATACCACTTAGTATTGATATATCAAAATTATCTAAGTATCTATGTGGTATGTCATGCTCATGAGAAATTCAAATTCTACAATGTTCATTAATTTCTCTAGTTGGATTTTATTTGCCTCTTGCTTTGAAGAAATGAATTATCATGTTATGGGGGAGTAATAAGCTATGTGCCTATTACAATCCTAGAAAACGTGAACATTTAAGCTGGGTTTTTTATTTCTCGGCCCTACTTCGCTTAGTTCTCCTTGTTCTAGCCCCACTTCCTTAGCTATCCTCGTCTTTGCCCCACTTCGCTATTTCGAGGCTCATAGACGGCCGAACGGTGAGTTTCCGTCTGGTCAACCACGTTTGACCGGTAGTGCGGCTCTCGGCTACTAACTCACACTTTGTGGGACCCACGTTTCGCCATATTTCACCCATGACCCTGGCTGTGGTTTCTCCTGCCCGCCGCCCCCAAATAAAGGGGGCCTACCCTGGAATCGAAGAACAGGACCCATTCTTTCTCTCTACTCCCTCGAAAATGTCATGGAGGACGCCCAGCCCGGGGTGCCCGTACTCGCTGCTGTCTGACTCGGAGGTGCACTCGCCTTATACGATGCAATCCTTCTACGAGGATGAGCAGGAGGAGCTCAAGGCGGCGGGGCTGGCGGCGGGGCGGGAGTCGAAGAAAGACCGCCGCTACAAAGTGGCGCATGGAGATCCTCCGCCGCAGTACCCGGGTCTACGAGTATGGGGCATCGGAGTCTTCGGACGAGCCCTACTCGGACGAGGAGCGCGGGCCTGCAGTCGTGGACCAACCGCCCGTGGCCGTCAAGCAACCGCATGCGCCCGTCAAGCAACCGCCCGATGATGCTATGGAAAAGGCATCTTTAGATTATGCCCTTGAGGAAGAGCATGAGACTCGGATTTCTCTTGAGGAGAAACTCGAATCTATTGAGGAGTCTCATAATGAAATAATTGCTAAACTCATTAAAGAACATGGCCATGCTCATGCTAAATATAAAGTCACTAAAAAGGGAAAATGCTAGCTTGAAGGATGAGCTTGTAAAATTGTCTTCTTCCATTCATAATGTTAATGATGCCTGTGCTACTAACTCCACTTCTTGTGAAGCATCCATTTTAAAGGAGAATGTTGAGCTAAGGGCTCAACTTGAGTTGCTACCTAGCAAGTATGGGAAATTGGAAGAAAGTCATGAAAAGCTCTCTAGCTCTAATGATGATCTTCTATCATCCCATGCTAGTCTAAAGTTAGCTCATGAAGCTATCTCTTCCAAGGTAACATCTTGTGAGCCTCATGTGGACAATGGCACAATTTCTAGTAGAATTGCTTCATTGCCATGTGCTAGTCCTAGTAGTTTATCCACTCATAATTTTGGTACATCTTGTGATGAATTACTTTCCTTGCCTTGTTGCTCTAACAATGATGCATCTATCTCCTCTAGTACTTGTGTTGTCACTAACCATGTAGAGGAAAGAAATGAGCTCAAGGCACAAGCCACTTCCTTGAAGAAAGGCTTGGAAAAGAGTCATGTTGGGAAGAGCACACTTGACAACATGTTGAGTGTTCAACAATCCCCCAATAACAAGAGTGGACTTGGATTCAATTCCAACAACAAGAACAAGTCCAAGATTTATGAGAAGAAGGGCCAAGTACAAGTAAAGAATCCTGCCAAGATCATTTGGTTCAAGTGCAAGCAAGAATGGCACCATGTTAGATCTTGCCCAATGAAGAAGAAGCCTCTTAGTGAGAAGCAACTAGGGAAGCGGCCTATTGTTCAACCTCATGCTCAACCACGAGTTGAACACCGGTCACCTCCCAAGAAGACTCAAGTTAATGCCCCTCTTGAGAAGCCTATTAAGAAGAAAGAGAAGAGTCAATGTTGCTACTTATGCCATGAGAAGGGACATTTTGCTTCTTCATGCACTAACGGTACCCTATCTAACCCCGTTATAATTGATGATGCTTATTCTCTTAGGAAGGATATGGTTGGCAATGTGTTTGCCAAATATGTGGGAACTCAAAGTGGTGTCAAAAAATAAACCATTTGGGTTGCCAAACCTAGTGTGACTAACCTCTTAGGACCCAACTTGGTTGGGGACCAACAAGCTCAGACTTGATCAATAGGTGTTGTATGAGGACATTGGAGACTTGGCTACATCATGAAGAATTAAGGGATCTTCATATATTATATCTCTCAAGCCAAGTCATTTGGAGTATATTGTTCTATCTCATATCCAATGTTCCTCCTTGCGGTAACTTGTACATAAGCTACTTACATTGAAAGTTACTTGCCCCTTACATGTGTTAGTTTTGTTCCTAGCATGTGTTTGTATATGATGTGCTTCCTTCCTACTTATCTTGAGAAATCAAGTATGCTTATGTTGGTCGTGTATCATGTATGTGTAAACTTTGTGTTGAGCCTCTATTGGATCTTATATGGATTTTAATTGGCTATTTTGAGATATTAATGGACTATCCCATTTTGGGGGAGTGATATGCTTCGTGCAATTCACAATCGTAAAATGTGTATACATGAGGAATACCACTTAGTATTGATATATCAAAATTATCTAAGTCCATATGTGGTATGTCATGGTCATGAGAAATTCAAATTCTACAATGTTCATTAATTTCTCTAGTTGGATTTTATTTGCCTCTTGCTTTGAAGAAACGAATTATCATGTTATGGGGGAGTAATAAGCTATGTGCCTATTACAATCCTAGAAAACGTGAACATTTAAGTTGGGTTTTTATTTCTCGGCCCTACTTCCCTTAGTTCTCCTCGTTCTAGCCCCACTTCCTTAGCTATCCTCGCCTTTGCCCCACTTCGCTCCTTCAAGGCTCAAAGACGGCCGAACAATGAGTTACCGTCTGGTCAACCACGTTTGACCGGTAGTGCGGCTCTCGGCTGCTGAGTCACACTTTGTGGGCCACATTTCGCCCAGGACCCTTGTTGTGGTTTCTCTTGCTCGCCGCCCCCAAATAAAAGGGGGCGTACACTGTAATCGAAGAACATGACCCATTCTTTCTCTCTTCTCCCTCGAAAAGGTCGTGGAGGACGCCCAGCCTGGGGAGCCCGTACTCGCTACCGTCTGACTCGGAGGTGCACTCGCCTTATACGATGCAATCCTTCTATGAGGACGAGAAGGAGGAGCTCAAGGCGGCGGGGCTGGCGGCGGGGCGGGAGTCGAAGAAAGACCACCGCTACGAAGTGGCGCGTGGAGATCCTCCGCCGCACTTACCGGTCTACGAGTACGGGGCATCGGAGTCCTCGGACGAGCCCTGCTCGGACGAGGAGCGCGGGCCTGCGGTCGTGGACCAACCGCCCGTGCCCGTCGAGCAAGCGCCTGCGCCTATCGAGCAACCGCCCGAGGCCAATGTTGTCAACGAGGACGTCTCTGCCAACTCGGAGGAAGACTCGGACGACGAGGACTCCGAGGACTCCGACGATGATGACTTCGGGAACTCCGGGGACTCCGGCGCCTCCGAAGTTACGTCATGAAGGCGCCACGAAGAAGAAGAAGACGAAGAAGATGAAGTAGTAGAAGAAGAAGTAGCTGCAGTAGTTGTAGTTTGTTTTTTAGGGTTTTTTATGAGTTAATCGTTTGTTGCTATGGAGTAAATCGTTATTCTGATCGTCTACTCTTGTTTTATTAATGTCTTTTTCATATGCAAAAAAATATGTTTATTGGGTACCGATGTCTTTCATATTTACTTGTACGGTGATTGGACGTGACTGCTAGGCTGGGCGCTGCTAGCCTAGCGGTGAGGCCGAGGTTCTGCGACGGGCCTTCTGTAGCGCCCCGACCCCAGAACTATAAAGTGGAACGTTGTGTAACTGGTCATGCTACACAATTGAGGGTTACTGGGTTTACCAATCCCAGGCCAAAACTCATTGGCAGGTTTGCTCGGAATGGATCATCGGCACACAACACCTCAATCATGCCATAAGCTCAGACATCGCTTCCATGTATAGTAAAGAGACCGAGACTTGTGGAACGAACTGGCACATCACAAACTCTAGGACACAAAGATATCATAGTTCAACTCATATAATTGAGAAAGATAGCAAATGACACATCAGAGGTCACTGACCCATCATTACAACAAGCGGAAGCAAATTAAAGTTGTCTAAACAACAAGATCCAAATTATGGCCTAAGAGGCCTACAGATAAACATCCCGTGCCAGCCTGTTCCATGACGTCCCAAGCTGCCACCTGGGAACCCCAGACTACTCGTCGAAGTCAACGTAGAACCCACCTTCCAGTTCGGTGGCGTCCTCCTCTGAAACAAATAATCAGCAACAAAGCAAGGCTGAGTACGACGTACTCGCAAGAATTAGTAGGGCGATATAGGCCCGATGCAGACGGAGGCTTCAAAGCTATATAAGTGGTTGTTTTGCATAAAGCGAGTTTTGTTTCCTTCCGAAGACTAGGACTCAAGGCATCGTCTAATCAGAAGATTTTCATAAGGGGATAAGAGGGTAACACTTTTCTCTTCGGTTCACGGGGAACCTACTGTATTCAGCAACTCCACTTATCTCCACCAAGGCACTCCCTCGAATCTCCCTCGAGGAAATGAACCTTTTAACACACGTTGATTATGCAACCTCTAGCTGCCATTTGATTAAAGGTTCAGGTTATCTATGATCTCATAATCTATTCCCAAGTTGTCCATAACCGTGGACACGGCTTTTCGAAAAGATTAAACCCTGCAGGGGTGTACTGTTTTTACCATTGGTACCGTCCGACCCCTTGCCTGAACATTTAGCTCTCTTCCGGGGAAAGCCGGCAGGGCAGGCGCGGTTAAACCTTTACAAAGCATGAGACTATCCAAGGGTCATCGTGACGACAGGACAAGTTCAGCGCCTATTTCAACACCCTGCCCCATCGCCACTCCTATCACCTCCATCATCATCATCTTCATCATCGTCTTCGGCCACACACCCGCAAATGGAAAGCGCAAACTAGAGGACCCTTGGATACGCCCGTACTAATTATTCGGTTAGTAAGGAGCCCATACTCCCACCTTTGGAAGCACGCTCGGTCTTGGTTCAAGAGATAAGAACTCACACCTAGGGGCCAGAACGAGACAAAACACCATCCTCGATGGCAACTCATCCCAGCCTTCTTAGCAATTAATTATCAACACAAGTCTCCACCAATGTCCGAACATTCCATTCACTTCACAATTATGGAAATAATCAACGGACAACTCTAGCATTCGACTAAGCATGGCTAAGCATATCTAAGCATGACATACAACATATATGAATTATCTCAGGCCAACACTTCAACCTATGGTTCATAGGTGGGGAAACAGATAATGGTTCAGGGAACATGCAATTGATAGGATATTATATACATTGACCAAAAACTTGTCACCAAAATCGAATGCAATAATATGGTGGATAAAATACTTGGGTAATATGAGATATGCCAAGAAGGTTAGGTTAGCTCTTGCCTTGTTGATAACGATGGTCGCACGGGTTGTCGAGGTATTGTGGTGGAACCTCGACTCCTGAATCTACCGGAACACAAACAATAACAGGAAACGAAATAAATACCACAAAGACAAGGTGCAATGCACAATCATGATGAGATGATCATATTATGCAATAAAAAGTATTTGGGCAAGTCCCACAAGTTAAATGGAACCCCTACATCAATTATTATAATTAACGGGTTAAAACTCCATCTTTAACTTAGTGAAATAGCTAATTATACCAAATGTCCAGTACTGAAATATTAAGTAAATATGCATGAAAATGGCATTATTAGATAGGTATTAATCCACTGATCATTTTGGTATATCATTTGCAATTTTTGAGTTAATATTCAACAAGTTATGATATTCCCAATATTTGATTTAATTCTGCCATTTATTTATTTTTAAGGGGCAGCACCAAAATTAAATCTACAAGTCTCTCAAATGTCATATTCTGGTAGCTTAAGGCTTGCTGAACATTTTGAGCTATTGTTCATAATTTTTGAGCAAATACAACTCAAGTTATGCCTTTTCTAAAAATGGAATTAAATCTGCCATTTTAGTAAATTTAATGAAACATCAATTTAAATGTTCATTATTGCATGGGAAATGGAACTAGCATGTAGATGTTGTTTTCCTGAACATTTTGAGAGCTTAACCATAATTTTTGGACAATTATTCATAAAGTTATGGAATTTCCAAATTCAACAATATTTCTGCCATTTTAGTCTTCAGCAATTAAAGGCAATTTATTTTGACCAATTAATTTATCCAAAGGTACTAACAGATAGGCATTTTATTGCTGAGCATTTTGACATATTATTTGTAATTTTTGGACAAGTGGTTCAAAAGTTATGCCATTTCAAAGTTCATCATAATTTCTGCCAATTATCTGAATATTCAGAAAAGGGGGCTGAACATTTTGTACCCGGGCCGTGCTAACCCGTGAGACGGACGTGTGGGGCAGCAGCCACGCTGGCACGCCACGTCGGCCAGCGGCCCACTGCCAGGTTTGACCGACGTGGGGAGGCCACGACCGGCGCGGCGCGACGGCGGCCGGCGGCAAGCCGTGCACGCACTCGTCGATCTACGGCGATCCAGAACTAACGAAGGGCACGGTTGGGATCCACACACGGAGGCGAGCTAGGTGGCGGCGGTAGCGACCAAATGGTCGCCGGAAATGACGCCGGCGACGACGGATGGCGGACGCACGGTTCGGTCGATGGCAAGACGGCAACTCAGAGGGGGAGAGAGAGGAAGGAGATGTCCAGAAGGACCGTGTGCTCACCCTGAGCTCGCGTGTGTGCTCGTCGGTGAAGAGGGAGGGCTGCAACGGCGGCGATTGAGCTCGGCGGCCGTCGGTCGGAGGCGGAGGAGACGAGATGCACGCGTCGATCCCCGGGTTCCCGAGCTCGATTGAAAGGAGGAGGAGGAAGAAGAGGACGAGGCGGTTCTTTTGCCCCAGCCCGATCTGCTCCAGGAGGTCGGCAACGTCGGCGGCGAGCGGAGGCGGCTCGGTCAGTCGGCGGCCATGGCGCGGTCGCGTCTAGGGTTTCTGCAGGTGGGGGAAAAAGGAGGGGAGGAGGAGCACGCGGTCGTGGGGGTCCTCTTTAACCTCCATGGGGGCCAGGGAAGCGAGGGGGAGCGAGGAGGAGGCCACGGCGGCAAGGTGGGCGCGGCCATGGCGCCAGGGTTTCCCCTGTCGCCACAGTGACGATCCTGACAGGGGGGACCCACTGTCAGGGTTTTATTCTTTTCCCTTTTCTTTAATTCCAGCAAGTGCAGGCATTTATTTGAGGCCCTTAATTACTTTTAAAAATTCTGGAAAAATTCACAGAGCCATAATATATTATTCAGAACCTGTGGTAAAATTTGCAGCCCATTTGGAAAATATTTCATGTGGTAACATTTCAGAATTTGCCCTCTTGCATTTTAGGGTTTTATCCAAATATTTGAATTTGATAAAGCACTAAATTTGGCAACAATTATATTTGTTGTTGTAGGAACTTCCTGGACAAATATGAGAATTTGATTTGAGAGTTTGTTCAACATTCACACTATCATATTTGGTTTCTCAATTGTTGCTCCCTTATTAGTTCATGTGAAGCAAATTGAATAAATATGCCATGATGCAAACGAGATGCAAAAAGTGAAAATTTTACTCATATTTTCTAGGTCCAAAAGTGGGGCTGTTACAACTCTATCCCCCTTACAGGAATCTCGTCCCGAGATTCTAGGCTGGAGTGAAGAAGGCGGGGTATTCCTGACGAAGGCTAGTTTCACGTTCCCAGGTTGCTTCGTCTTCAGAATGGTTAGACCACTGGATTTTGAGGAACTTGATGGATTTATTACGAGTCTTCCTTTCCGCTTCATCCAAGATGCGGACAGGATGCTCACGGTAAGTCAGATCCTCCTGGATGTCCAACTCTTCATGATTGACCCCACGAATAGGATCCTTGAAGCAACGACGGAGTTGAGAGACATGAAACACATCATGCACATCCGGAAAATTTTCTGGAAGTTCGAGTTGATACGATAGGTCTCCTCGCTTGGCTAGGACAGTGAAAGGACCAACAAAACGAGGTGCCAATTTTCCCTTGATCCCGAAACGACGAACGCCTCGGAGGGGAGAGACTCGAAGATAGGCTTTGTCACCAATTTCATAGTGAACCTCCTGATGATGCTTATCATAATAGCTCTTCTGTCTAGATTGAGCAATCTTCAGATTTGCTTGAATGATATGGACCTTTTCTTCTGCCTCATTGATCACGTCAGGACCGAAGAGTGACCTCTCTCCGGTTTCAGACCAATTGAGCGGAGTTCGGCATTTTCTTCCGTAGAGAACCTCAAAGGGAGCCATTTGCAAACTGGCTTGGTAGCTATTGTTGTAGGAGAACTCGGCGAGGGGAAGGTATTTTTCCCAACCCTTGCCGAAGGAGATAACACAAGCCCGAAGCATATCCTCGAGAACTTGGTTCACCCTTTCAGTTTGGCCATCGGTTTGAGGGTGATAGGCGGTGCTGAAGTTGAGGCGGGTTCCCATAGCAGATTGGAAGCTCTGCCAGAATCTGGATACGAATAGGCTCCCACGGTCTGAGATGATCCTCAGTGGAACACCGTGGAGGGGAACAATGCGGGCAACATATAACTCGGCCAACTGTTTCGCCGTTATGTCCTCGCGTACGGGAAGGAAATGAGCTACCTTGGATAGACGATCAATGACTACCCAGATGGCGGTATTACCCTTTTGCGATCTTGGAAAGCCAGTAATGAAATCCATACCAACTTCATCCCATTTCCACTCTGGGATGGCTATGGGGCGAAGGGTACCCGCTGGCTTTTGATGTTCAGCTTTTACCCGGCGACAGACGTCGCATTCTGCAACATACTCGGCGATCTCGCGCTTCATGCAAGACCACCAGAATTGAGGGCGAAGATCTTGGTACATTTTGGTGCTACCCGGATGAATAGAGATGGGTGACTCGTGAGCTTCGGAGAGGATCAACTCTTTTGTATTCCCACTCTTGGGCACCACTAGACGGGTACCAAAGTAGACGACACCATTGTCATCAACCGAGAAACATTTGGCTTTCCCATTGGCTATCTTCTCCTTGATCTCGAGGGTTTCAGCATCATTTTGCTGGGCAGCCTTGATATCATCCTCGAGGGTGGACTGAATTTCTAAGTTGGCCAAATATCCGGAGGGAACAATCTCCAGATTCAGACGTGCGAATTCTTCATGAAGAGCAGGTTGAGCTCGCTCAACCATTAGGGTATTACAATAAGACTTGTGGCTCAAGGCATCAGCCACGACGTTGGCTTTGCCAGGCTGATAGTTTAGGGTCACATCATAGTCCTTGATTAACTCCAACCATCTTCTTTGTCGAAGGTTCAGATCCGGTTGAGTGAAAAGGTACTTCAGACTTTGATGGTCAGAGAAGATCTCGCAACGGTTACCCAACAGGTAGGGCCTCCATTGCTTTAGAGCATGAACCACAGCAGCAAGCTCTAGATCATGAGTTGGGTAGTTTTGCTCATGTGGTTTGAGTTGACGGGAAGCATAGGCGACAACATGGCCTTCTTGCATCAAAACACAACCCAAGCCTTGGAGTGAAGCATCACAATAGACGACAAAGTCTTTGTCGGTGTCTGGAAGGACAAGTACAGGAGTGGTCGTGAGTTTGACTTTTAGGGTTTGGAAGCTCTCTTCAGCCTTGTCCGTCCAGACAAACTTCTTGTCTTTCTTGAGAAGGTCGGTCAAATCTTTGGCTATCTTGGAGAAACCTTCGATGAATCGGCGGTAGTAACCCGCTAACCCAAGGAAGCTGCGGATGTCTTTGACAGACTTTGGGGTAGGCCAATCCAGAATTGACTGGATCTTGTCAG
Source organism: Puccinellia tenuiflora (assembly GCA_012064385.1). Taxonomy (NCBI): domain Eukaryota; kingdom Viridiplantae; phylum Streptophyta; class Magnoliopsida; order Poales; family Poaceae; genus Puccinellia; species Puccinellia tenuiflora. The sequence continues at coordinate 1,258,330 of QRDG01000175.1, read as the reverse complement.
GTATAACGGACACTCCGTAAGCTGACACCACATGACCTAGGAAGACGAGTTCCTTTAGCCAGAATTCACACTTTGAGAACTTAGCATAAAGGCGATGTTCGCGGAGCTTGGTCAAGACTAGGCGAAGATGTTCATCATGCTCTTCGTCGGTTTTGGAATAGATGAGGATATCATCAATGTAGATGATGACGAACTTGTCAAGGTACTCGTGGAAGATCGAGTTCATTAGCCTCATGAAGGTAGCGGGAGCATTGGTGAGGCCAAATGACATGACGGTATACTCATACAACCCATAACGGGTAGTGAATGCCGTTTTAGGAATATCCTCCTTCCTGATTTTGATCTGATGGTAGCCTGACCGCAGATCCATCTTGGAGAACACAGTTGCACCCGCTAACTGATCGAAGAGATCATTCATTCGGGGGATAGGATATTTGTTTTTGATGGTCACCGCATTCAAAGGGCGGTAATCAACAACCAGACGAGGAACATTGGTATCCCTCTTCTTGACAAAGATGACGGGGCAACCCCAGGGGGAACTACTAGGCCGAATGAATTCCTTTTCCAACAGTTCATCTAGTTGCTTCTTCAGTTCAGTCAACTCTTCTGTCGGCATTCGGTACGGCCTCTTGGAAATCGGGGCAGTCCCGGGAACCAGTTCAATAACAAACTCCACAGCTCGATCTGGCGGCATGCCAGGCAATTCTTCAGGAAAGACGTCGGGAAAGTCACACACCACACCGATCTCATGCATTTCAGGCGGGTTGATACCTTCCATAAGATAGAGACTGATCTCCGGAGAGAGAGGAGCGTTAGCGGTTGGATTTTTGGAATACGGGGACCGGTACGTCACAGGCCCGTCGGTTGGGTGGATCACGACGACAGTCTTGTCAGCGCAGTTCAACTTAGCCTTATATTTGACCAGCCAGTCCATACCCAGAATGACGTCTATACCAACTGACTTCAGGGCTATCAACTGGAACGGGAAGGACCAATAGCCTAAGCAAATTCGGACCTCCGGGGTAATCCAGTCAGTTAGCCAACTAGAGCCCGGTGTTTTAACCTTTAAAGGGGAGGTCATGTTCAAGAACTCTATTTGGTGGCTAACTGCGAAAGCTATGGATATGAATGAATGCGATGCTCCAGAATCAAACAAGACGGTAGCTGGATATCCATTGAGGTAGAGCTCACCCATGAGAACACCGGGGTCCTCTTCAGCGGCTTCAGCAGAGACGTGGTTCAGACGACCACGGCTAACAGTCGCAGCCTTGGCAGCGGGTGTGGAAGGTGCTGGTGCAGGTGTAGAGCCCCTGGCCTTCTGAGGACACTCACTGGAGTAGTGACCTGGCTGACCACAGGTGTAGCAAGTGAGCCCTGGCGGTGCAGGCGGACGAGGACGGAACCCACTTCTAACCGCACCCACAGTCGATGTAGCTGGGCGAGGCGGAGGTGGCTTGTGTCTTGTAGGCTTGGGCACGAAAGGAGCACGGGGCACCGAGCTGAACGGCACGAATACCCTGCGCTTCTTGGCTTCGGAGGATGAGGAGCCCTGGTTGTCCACTGGAGCTGACTTCCTGGAAGACTCTAGCTCCTTCCTGCCTTGCTCCAGAGTGAGAGCCTGGTTGTACAGCTCCTGGAAGGACGGGAACTTGAAGGGCAACAGCTCATAACGAAGCTGCGGATTCAGCCCCTTGCGGAACAGGTATTGCCGGTCCTCATCATTGGTCACATCTCGAGGGGCGTAGCGAGACAGGTGATTGAACTCCCGCCCATAAGCTTGGAGATCCATCCGTCCCTGGTTCAGATTCAGGAACTCCCTTCTCTTCAATTCCATGACGGGCTTGGGGATGTAGGCCGCACGGAAGGCAGTGCGGAATTCCTCCCAGGTGAACACATGACCAGCAACAGTCATTGCCACATGGCTTTCCCACCAAGAGCCAGCGGCTCCCATCAGAAGGTAGGTTGCAAAATTCACTTGTTCTGCAGCCGGAACATGTAGCGCGGTAAACTTGCGCTCCAGGGCACGCAACCAATCATCAGCATCCAACGGCTCCTTGGCATAGGCGAAGGTGGGAGGCTGGGACTTAAGGAAGTCGTTGAGATTGTTACATTCAGTATTTCTCCGAGCCCCTTGCTGCACTAACTGCGCGAGAAGATTCTCATTGCGCAGACGACCCTCTTCGATGATCATCAGTACCTCCGCCATAGTGGGTGGCGGCGGCAGATCACTGTTGCTCTGCTCACCACGACGGGTAGGAGCCATTCTGGAGATATGAACAAGGACACTGTTAGTATCCATCCCCGAATAAGCGACCACGGACGGCAACAATTTAGCAGAAGTGATCAAGGAAGAACATGTATCATCGCATCAACATGGCAGGAAAATAATTGAACTGATCAGACATTAGCCAGTCAGAATAAAACCCATTAAGTGATTTAAGTACAAGCTCACAAGCTTTTAGTACGCATTACACGAATGGGAGAAACAGATGATACAAGTCATTAGGTTCCATACAGCAAATTTAACTTGAAGGGAAACCACTACAGCCAGTGGGTATCTTGCACATCACGCAGGAAGGCAAGATACGATACAAGGTACCCGCAGACACAGGTCTCCTAAAAGTACTGGGCACTCTCCGGGAGACGCACTGAGCGAGTGCGGAAGCGACGTGCACTTGCTGGCTGGTTGACATAAGGCGGCGTGTGGACGTCGCCACCGGCCTCTCGAGCAGGTCCACGCGGTGGAATGGTGCCACCCACACTCGGGCTGCTCATAAAGTTGGGCAGCTCCATTGGCATAGGTGAAAGGAGCTCCGGGGGAAGCACCCCGCCGTGGACGTATGGCTCCAAGGTCGCCAGCGTGTGACGGTGACTATCACGAGCGGCCACTGCGTAGAGGTACCACTGACGAGCACGAAGGTCCAACGCTCTCACCATCTCGATAAGAGCTCGGTGACTATGATCTGGCTCAGTTGATGGGTCCGAGTACTTGGCAACATAACACCCCTCCTGACCGTCATCAGCCGCGGGGAAATGGTAGAAGTCAGAAATCGGGTTGGCTAAGTACTCATTGTATCCGCGGTACACTGAGAGACCGTTGAAAGCAGCCTCCTGGACAGCCTGCTCCACTGTCATTCCCACACCTGCGTGCTGGAACTGGATTTTATCTCCATCCTCGTTTAGGACACTGACCTGACAATAGAACTGGCCCTGCCCATACGGCATGTGCTCCTCGTAAACAACATACTCAGGATACCACGGGCAACCCTGGCTGGCTAAGGCAGCAGCAAACAGGGCGGGGAACCCGCGGACACCCTCACAGCGAGTAAGACAGACAACAAGCCCCGTAGGCGGCATCTGTAACAACAACAGAACAATTCAACAGTTAAGATCGGAATTGAGACTCATGACTTAATCTAGACGGTAAGAACCCAGCCCCGATGAACCTTAACTTCGACTTACTGCAAATCAAATAGAGGTAAGGTGACTCAGAGTTAGAGCGAGTTGGGTAAGGAGTAAAAAGAATCCTAAGAGGGTTTTCACAACTCATTTTCAGTTCATAAATAATTTTTACTACACTAGACTCAACTTCGACCAATAGAACGGGTTTCCTACAGGCAGTACTGCTCTGATACCAATTTGTAGCGCCCCGACCCCAGAACTATACAGTGGAACGTTGTGTAACCGGTCATGCTACACAATTGAGGGTTACTGGGTTTACCAATCCCAGGCCAAAACTCATTGGCAGGTGTGCTCGGAATGGATCATCGGCACACAACACCTCAATCATGCCATAAGCTCAGACATCGCTTCCATGTATAGTAAAGAGACCGAGACTTGTGGAACGAACTGGCACATCACAGACTCTAGGACACAAAGATATCATAGTTCAACTCATATAATTGAGAAAGATAGCAAATGACACATCAGAGGTCACTGACCCATCATTACAACAAGCGGAAGCAAATTAAAGTTGTCTAAACAACAAGATCCAAATTATGGCCTAAGAGGCCTACAGATAAACATCCCGTGCCAGCCTGTTCCATGACGTCCCAAGCTGCCACCTGGGAACCCCAGACTACTCGTCGAAGTCAACGTAGAACCCACCTTCCAGTTCGGTGGCGTCCTCCTCTGAAACAAATAATCAGCAACAAAGCAAGGCTGAGTACGACGTACTCGCAAGAATTAGTAGGGCGATATAGGCCCGATGCAGACGGAGGCTTCAAAGCTATATAAGTGGTTGTTTTGCATAAAGCGAGTTTTGTTTCCTTCCGAAGACTAGGACTCAAGGCATCGTCTAATCAGAAGATTTTCATAAGGGGATAAGAGGGTAACACTTTTCTCTTCGGTTCACGGGGAACCTACTGTATTCAGCAACTCCACTTATCTCCACCAAGGCACTCCCTCGAATCTCCCTCGAGGAAATGAACCTTTTAACACACGTTGATTATGCAACCTCTAGCTGCCATTTGATTAAAGGTTCAGGTTATCTATGATCTCATAATCTATTCCCAAGTTGTCCATAACCGTGGACACGGCTTTTCGAAAAGATTAAACCCTGCAGGGGTGTACTGTTTTTACCATTGGTACCGTCCGACCCCTTGCCTGAACATTTAGCTCTCTTCCGGGGAAAGCCGGCAGGGCAGGCGCGGTTAAACCTTTACAAAGCATGAGACTATCCAAGGGTCATCGTGACGACAGGACAAGTTCAGCGCCTATTTCAACACCCTGCCCCATCGCCACTCCTATCACCTCCATCATCATCATCTTCATCATCGTCTTCGGCCACACACCCGCAAATGGAAAGCGCAAACTAGAGGACCCTTGGATACGCCCGTACTAATTATTCGGTTAGTAAGGAGCCCATACTCCCACCTTTGGAAGCACGCTCGGTCTTGGTTCAAGAGATAAGAACTCACACCTAGGGGCCAGAACGAGACAAAACACCATCCCCGATGGCAACTCATCCCAGCCTTCTTAGCAATTAATTATCAACACAAGTCTCCACCAATGTCCGAACATTCCATTCACTTCACAATTATGGAAATAATCAACGGACAACTCTAGCATTCGACTAAGCATGGCTAAGCATATCTAAGCATGACATACAACAGATATGAATTATCTCAGGCCAACACTTCAACCTATGGTTCATAGGTGGGGAAACAGATAATGGTTCAGGGAACATGCAATTGATAGGATATTATATACACTGACCAAAAACTTGTCACCAGAATCGAATGCAATAATATGGTGGATAAAATACTTGGGTAATATGAGATATGCCAAGAAGGTTAGGTTAGCTCTTGCCTTGTTGATAACGATGGTCGCACTGGTTGTCGAGGTATTGTGGTGGAACCTCGACTCCTGAATCTACCGGAACACAAACAATAACAGGAAACGAAATAAATACCACGAAGACAAGGTGCAATGCACAATCATGATGAGATGATCATATTATGCAATAAAAAGTATTTGGGCAAGTCCCACAAGTTAAATGGAACCCCTACATCAATTATTATAATTAACGGGTTAAAACTCCATCTTTAACTTAGTGAAATAGCTAATTATACCAAATGTCCAGTACTGAAATATTAAGTAAATATGCATGAAAATGGCATTATTAGATAGGTATTAATCCACTGATCATTTTGGTATATCATTTGCAATTTTTGAGTTAATATTCAAACATTTATGATATTCCCAATATTTGATTTAATTCTGCCATTTATTTATTTTTAAGGGGCAGCAGCAAAATTAAATCTACAAGTCTCTCAAATGTCATATTCTGGTAGCTTAAGGCTTGCTGAACATTTTGAGCTATTGTTCATAATTTTTGAGCAAATACAACTCAAGTTATGCCTTTTCTAAAAATTGAATTAAATCTGCCATTTTAGTAAATTTAATGAAACAGCAATTTAAATGTTCATTATTGCATGGTAAATGGAACTAGCATGTAGATGTTGTTTTCCTGAACATTTTGAGAGCTTAACCATAATTTTTGGACAATTATTCATAAAGTTATGGAATTTCCAAATTCAACAATATTTCTGCCATTTTAGTCTTCAGCAATTAAAGGCAATTTATTTTGACCAATTAATTTATCCAAAGGTACTAACAGATAGGCATTTTATTGCTGAGCATTTTGACATATTATTTGTAATTTTTGGACAAGTGGTTCAAAAGTTATGCCATTTCAAAGTTCATCATAATTTCTGCCAATTATCTGAATTTTCAGAAAAGGGGGCTGAACATTTTGTACCCGGGCCGTGCTAGCCCGTGAGACGGACGTGTGGGGCAGCAGCCACGCTGGCACGCCACGTCGGCCAGCGGCCCACTGCCAGGTTTGACCGACGCGGGGAGGCCACGACCGGCGCGGCGCGACGGCGGCCGGCGGCAAGCCGTGCACGCACTCGTCGATCTACGGCGATCCAGAACTAACGAAGGGCACGGCTGGGATCCACACACGGAGGCGAGCTAGGTGGCGGCGGTAGCGACCAAATGGTCGCCGGAAATGACGCCGGCGACGACGGACGGCGGACGCACGGTTCGGTCGACGGCAAGACGGCGACTCAGAGGGGGAGAGAGAGGAAGGAGATGTCCAGAAGGACCGTGTGCTCACCCTAAGCTCGCGTGTGTGCTCGTCGGTGAAGAGGGAGGGCTGCAACGGCGGCGATTGAGCTCGGCGGCCGTCGGTCGGAGGCGGAGGAGACGAGATGCACGCGTCGATCCCCGGGTTCCCGAGCTCGATTGAAAGGAGGAGGAGGAAGAAGAGGACGAGGCGGTTCTTTTGCCCCAGCCCGATCTGCTCCAGGAGGTCGGCAACGTCGGCGGCGAGCGGAGGCGGCTCGGTCAGTCGGCGGCCATGGCGCGGTCGCGTCTAGGGTTTCTGCAGGTGGGGGAAAAAGGAGGGGAGGAGGAGCACGCGGTCGTGGGGGTCCTCTTTAACCTCCATGGGGGCCAGGGAAGCGAGGGGGAGCGAGGAGGAGGCCACGGCGGCAAGGTGGGCGCGGCCATGGCGCCAGGGTTTCCCCTGTCGCCACAGTGACGATCCTGACAGGGGGGACCCACTGTCAGGGTTTTATTCTTTTCCCTTTTCTTTAATTCCAGCAAGTGCAGGCATTTATTTGAGGCCCTTAATTACTTTTAAAAATTCTGGAAAAATTCACAGAGCCATAATATATTATTCAGAACCTGTGGTAAAATTTGCAGCCCATTTGGAAAATATTTCATGTGGTAACATTTCAGAATTTGCCCTCTTGCATTTTAGGGTTTTATCCAAATATTTGAATTTGATAAAGCACTAAATTTGGCAAGAATTATATTTGTTGTTGTAGGAACTTCCTGGACAAATATGAGAATTTGATTTGAGAGTTTGTTCAACATTCACACTATCATATTTGGTTTCTCAATTGTTGCTCCCTTATTAGTTCATGTGAAGCAAATTGAATAAATATGCCATGATGCAAACGAGATGCAAAAAGTGAAAATTTTACTCATATTTTCTGGGTCCAAAAGTGGGGCTGTTACACCTTCAATGGCATGTCCATCCGTGCATGCTACATAGACGTAGGGTGGACTACTATCGGCAGCTCGTTCTTCCATATGGTCAATCCAGATAGAAATGAACCAGAAGTTACGCAGACTGGCATGAGCGATCGAGCTGTAATGCAAGTACGGGCTTGGAACGCGACCGACATGCAACATAGCTCTCTGGAACCAATTTGAACAAGGGGCCATCTGATCTTAGTTCATACTAACCATTACATAGTTCAACAAACGATACTTCATATATATTTTTAGGGCTTTATAAAACCCTAATCTAACTCTAAACCCTGATCTAAACAAAGCGGCCACCGGGGAACCTTCACCGGGCCATCTGCTACTCACTATCGGCGGTGCCGCCGCTGGTTGAGGCGTAGGCGGCGCCGCACCTCCTCCCGCCCCCGCACGCGAGCGGTGTGCTTGGCGTCCTGGCGGAGGCCCTGCTCCATCCGCGCCACGTTCATCACCTCCACAAACTCGGCCTCCGCACGGTGCCGCTTGACCACGCGGCGCTCAGACTGCACGGACTTGGCGAGAACGTGTGCCTCCAGCTCGTCAGGGTCGGCGATCTTGACGAGCTCCTCACTGTTGTCAGTGGAGTCTGATTCGATGCTTGAGTATGTGTACTCATCGTCGCTGGACTCGGTTGATGGCGTCGACAGCAATGGGACGGACGGAAGCGGAGGTGGAGGCGGAGGCGGGGGCTCTCGTCGACGTTGGAGGCGGAGGTGCCGCTTCTCCTCCTCGTCGTTGCCGCCTGCAGAAGGACGGCCACCGTCGCTCTCGCCACATTCGCGCCCGGATGCGGATGACATGGAGCGAGTGGGTTGGAAGAAACTGGGCGGAGGGGGCATGAACATTTACGCGGAGGGGCTAAATAGGGTGAACGAGAATCTGGAACCATTGCATTCAGCCAATCAGGTCGTAGAACCGGCCTTCTTGCGGATCTGCTTAACCCAACAACCGATCCAAACCGTCCATGCAGAGCGATCAACGGCCCGGAAGGGTGCAGGGTTTCAGACGGGTTTTCATAGTGTTTCATTGACCAAGATCATGGCATATCCATGGCTACCTTTGTGATATGATTACCATACTCGGCACAAACATGTGTTTTGACATTGTCAACAATGTTGCCAAAGAAATATTTCAAGATTGGGGGTTTTTATTTTTAAACATTTTATTTAGTGCCAAAACCCCCATTTTTTGTGAAGTAGGTACCACAAATAAGATTTAAAATTGACCTCTCACAATTATCACACTAACTATATCATATGGGAGGTATAACCTTTAAATATCATGGATTTTTGAGCTTTTTATCTTATTCCACTCATTAAATCAGTTTACTAGCATTTATGAACAAATAAAGAAATTTGAACTACAAGTGTGTTAGAGTTTGGCCCCAAAATTATGTAAAAATCATAATAATGTAGTATATAATGATTGAACGCAATTGCATAGAAAAAAGTAGGAAAAAATCAACCTTAACTATGAATGGTCACACGGACAATTTTGGCCCTGTTTTGAAAAAAATCTCATAAATCGAGAAAACATCAAAAAAATGTAAAACCAGGGGGATCTACCTATTTAGTCTACTAGCATTGAGGAAAAATCATAAACTTTCAATAACACTCTTTTATAAAAGGAGTGTTCACAAAATGGACAACTTTGTCTGAAATTAAATGGCTTCCATGCCAAATGACCAAGATCATGGCATATCCATGGCTACCTTTGTGATACGATTACCATACTCGGCACAAACATGTGTTTTGATATTGTCAACAATGTTGCCAAAGAAATATTTCAAGATTGGGGGTTTTCATTTTTAAACATTTTATTTAGTGCCGAAACCCCCATTTTTTGTCAAGTGGGTACCACAAATTAGATTTAAAATTGACCTCTCACAATTATCACACGAACTATATCATATGGGAGGCATAACCTCTGAATATCATGAATTTTTGAGCTTTTTTAACTATATTCCACTCATTAAATCAGTTTACTAGCATTTATCGAGAAATAAAGAAATTTAAACTACAAGTGTGTTATAGTTTGGCCCCAAAATTATGTAAAAATCATAATAACGTAGTATATAATGATTGAATGCAATTGGAAAGAAAAAAGTAGGAAAAATTCACCCTTAGCTATGAATGGTCACATGGACAATTTCGGTACTGTTTTGAAAAAATCACATAAATCGAGAAAACCTAAAAAAATGTAAATCCAGGGGGATCTACCTATTTAGTCTTCCAGTATGGAGGAAAAATCATAAAGTTGCAATCCACATCCATTCACGTCGAGAACGCGCTTGACAGCGCTAGAGCGCATCCAGAGCGTGCAAGACAGCGCTATGGCGCGCTCTGGATGCGAATTGACATGCCATCAAACGAATTATCGCATCAGTTCCTGTTCAACATGGTCTAGAAGGATCACATTGTTTTTTTTGGCTCATTTAGATAAGTTAAAAAACACATGCTTAGAAATGGGTCTGTTTACCCTAGAGCGCCAACTGTTCGACAGAAGTACCACAAATTTACAAGTCTGGTTACTGAACATAATACATCCTAAAATCAACAATCCATAGCAAGACTAGTCACTGAACTCTTCTTTGACCTCCTCGTTCACCTCCTCTTTCAACACATCTTTCACCTCTTGTTTGATCTCGACATCATCTTCATCCATCTCTTCAGTGGACTCCACAACCTTTTGGCCGACCTTTTCTAATATCAGCTTGATGTACTCCTGATGGACCTGTACCTTGATGACGACGAGATCACCAAGGGAAATTTGCGTGAGATCGCAAAATAGATTCGAGTTCTCTTCGAACACGAGGTACTCTTGATCGGTTGCCACTTCTCCATGGTCTTGAACATATGCCCATAATCACAATATCATCTTTGCACAGACAAGAATTTCCTTCCGATGGCAGCTTATACTCATCTACCTCAATCTTGAGATACTGACCAAAATAACAAAAACATCTAATAAGAAATGTGTAAATGATGTCATCTTTGTTTTGCAGAAATGACGATGAATAAAGGGTGAATAAAATGATACCAGAGTCTCATCATACTCTATCCTGCACAAGTAGAACTAAGGGATCTCTATCGTGTCTTGGATCACGGACAGCGGGAGTAAAGGATACCCCCTTTTTAGGTTCGGTATGGGGCGCGAAGGAGGCTGGGAAATGTCTTCCGCCGGGAGAACTTCGTCAAGATCTCCAATCTACGTACTAGCAAGCAACGTAGGGACACAGGGAGTTTACCCAGGTTCAAGCCGCCCGGAGGCTAAAAGCCCTACTCCTGCATATCTGGATTGAGTGGTTTATCATGGTGTAGCCTTACATAGGTGGTTGCGGGTGAGAACCCGGGAGGTGTTGCCTAGAGGTTGAAGACGAGCAGATCCTGACCCGGAGGAGATCACCTCTCGCTTCTGCTACTCTTCGTCTTGTGTGCTACCTAGCCTAGCCTCTGACTCTCTGGAAATCCGTCCTCTCCCTCCGGTGCCTTGGTCCTCCTTTTATAGGCTAAGGGGATCCCAAAGGTGCACCTTTAGGGGCGGAGGGGTTTTAGGCAGGAAAACCCCTCCGGGCTCTACTTATGGGGTGACGTGGCCTCTTCTCGTCCAAGCATTCTTCTGAGGGGGGTTAGGTGCGGTCGCCCACCTTTTGCAGGGCAGGCGGACAAAGGCTGACACCTTTTCTGACCGTGTCCCCCCGCGGCGCCTCCGTCTTCTTAGCGCCCAAGTCTTCTAGGAGCTTCCAGCCGGAGATGGCAAGCTTATCCTCTTTCCTTGTACGGAGATTGGATCCCGGGGGTGAGCCGGGCCTCCTGCCGGGCGTCGGGGTCCCCGGGACCTCCGCATCGTCTGCCGGGTTGAGGGAGACCCCGGGAGGTCCCCCAGTCCTTAGTCGTGGTCGTCGATGTCGTCCTTGCTTGGTCGTCGCGGGGCAGATGGGGGGCTCATCTGCCAGTCTTGAACCTTTGCCTTGTTCGCATTGTTGGTGGGCCCACAGGTGGTGGACCCACTTTGACCGCATCAGGGGAACCCCGTGTTCCACTTTTGCAACAGTAACCCCTGGGCATAGTCCTGTCGGCTACGTCTTTCTGCTGCCGGGGCTATGACAAAAAAAGTCAAAGTGGGTCCCCGGCGTCATGTCTTGACTGTCTTGTCCCATCCGCCAGGGCCGCACTCACGGAGGAGCAGCGCGAGCCCCCGAGTCTTCTTCGCCTTGGCGAACGTTGCGATTCGCGCGGATCGCCAACGCCCGTCTTGAATCGAACGGGAGGAAGCATGCCGAACGGAATGTCTCCTCGATCCCCACACCGGCCAGAGTGGTGGGGCCTCGACACGACGCGTGGTATGCCTTATAAGCCACAGCTCGTGGGCACTATAGCCGTTACTTCTCCCAATCACAGAAATCCCCAAATCGCCGCCCAATTGCTCTTCGTCTTCTTCCTTCTCGCCGCACCGCGTGCTTCTTCACTTAGCCACCGCAGCACAGAGCAGCAGACCTCTCTGTCCCGATGGCCAAGACCAAACAATGCGCCCAGAAGAAGCCCTCCAGCGCCTCGCTTGTCTGGAGGCAGCCGCCCCCCAGATCTCAGAAGGCGCTGAAGAGATCAGAGCGCACTGCCGCGGCGGCTGACATGCGCAGGCGGCAGGCACTGTTTTCGAGCATCTACGCCGACGACCAAGAGAATCTGTAGGCCGCTCGATTCGGGGCGGTCGCGTCCAAAGCAAGGGCTGACGCTCCGGCTCGCGCGGCGACAGTAGTCCTGCCGCCGTCAGAGACTAGAACAGCCACGTGTTGCGCTAAAAACACGTCACATGAACACGTCCTCGTGTATCCGCGGTGCCGGGGGAGATACTCCGCAACTCGCCCCGCGGGAGGCCGACTTGTAGCGCGATACACAAGATAACAAGCCGGCGCTTTTTGGACCAGATGCCCCAGCCCCTCGGGAGGGACCCCGTCAGAGGAAGCCGGCGACGATTGGTTGAACTAAGCCAGATTTGACCGCTCTTAGCTCGATTGTTGATACTTGATGAACTCATGCGAAGTCGCCGAATAACGGAAGCAGGAACAAGGGTTTGAGAGTAAAAAGTAGGGTTTTTATTGATTGTCGATTGTTTGCTTAATTTCAATCGACCGTCACCTCTTACATATATAATGAGGCGGCTGGACTTCCCGTACAAGCATTGTACCTCTATAAGGATTACAACTCGTGATATAAGTCGGTTTCTATCTCTAAACTAGGTAAAAGCCTTGGCCGACTTCGTACTGGACCCGAACTCCAAGCATCCTTTTCCGGCTTCTTTTGGATAGTCGCCTTTTGCCTTTCCGTGTTGAGCTTGAACTCGTTCTATCGTACTGCATCCGACTTCTGTTTCTGGGCCTCGCAAGCGTCAAACAACCTCAAGTCCGGCTTCCCTGGGGCGGCTTCTGGAATCTTCAGGAAACTCGAGTCTGGCCTGCGCCGGGTTCTGGCTAAGCCGGGTTCTAGCTAAGCCGGGTTGGCTCCTGTCGGGTCATCACTCCAAGTTCTCTCCAAGTCGCCATCTCCTCCTGTACTACAAGAAAAATGCTATCTAGTGAAACTCCATATTGGTCACTGAAAGGTCACGTTTTTTTATTTGTGACCTTTTTGTGACCAAAAATAGTTGGTCAAAAGATGAGCGTCACAAATGAAACTACGTGACCTTTTTTGGGAATTGGTCATAGACGTCTGTGACAAAAAAAAGGTCATAGATTTTATGACCAAATTTTTGGTCACTGGCAATCTGACCAGACCACGTCAGATCCAATGTGGCAAGGCTGACGTGGCAAACTTGTGACCAAATGGAATGGTCGTAGGTCAGAATCAGCCTAATCCATTCCAGCTGTCTATATGGGCCAATCCCAATAATTCAGCCAATTTAATATTTTTTCCTGTCGACTTTTTACGGCTTTATGGGCCAAGCCCAAAAATTCGGCATTTTTCCGGGCCATAGCCTTTTTACAATCTACTAGCAAAATACCCGTGCGTTGCTACGGGAAAACAACGAGGAGGACCTCCAAGTTCATGGTGACAAGGCCTAAAGTTCTTCTCCCACGTTGTGCCTCTCTGTTGATCATAATGTGATTCACCGATCCATGGGCTCCGCCATCTATGTGAGCAGCTTTAAGTTTCAAGATGAACGGTTTGTCGTAGAGAACTTGGGGGCTTCCTCCGAGTGGGCACCCCCGTAGGAGGAGTCATCATCTTCGGCGGCACAGGCGTTGCCGTGGCCATGGTCACCTTCGGTCGTCATCGACGATGACGAAGAGTTGACGTGGCCATGGTCACCTCCGGTCGTCAAGAGTTGGCCTCCTGCAGCCACCCTAGTAGATCTGGGTTTTTTAAATTAATTTACATGTTTCAATTTTATTAATGTATTTTTGTATGCCTTTAATATATATTTTTATTTGAAAAAGGAGGAAAAATTCAAAATACGTCGGCCCATTGGTTGGTTGCACCGACGGACATGGGGTTGTGCCGACTCAGATGGACAAAAAGCAAACACATTTTGTACTCCCTCCGTTCCAAAAAGGATGTCACAAATTTGTCAAAATTTGGATGTATCTATATACTAAATAGTGTCTATATACATTCAAATTTGGACAAATCTGTGACATTCTTTTTGGGACAGAGGAAGTATTTGTTTGGGTTGGCTATTTAGAGTTACCCTTACTACATAGTGGCGTCATGGGAGAGAATCAATGGAAAGGCTAGCATACATACCTTCACGGGCATACATGTAGCACTCCTCGTCCATGAGGTCATCGGGGATGGCATTCTTGTCCATGATACCGCTAAGGAAGGACTCCATGTAGTATACAATATTATTGATATGGTAAGTGTGAATTCTTTAATGTGCTATTTAGAGAAGGTCCTAAAAACTGTTGTTTCCCTTCTTTTGAGTTTATGAATTATTTGGTTATTTCTTGTGGTGAATTGCAAAAAGTCAATAAATAATATTGGTTTGACCAGAAAAGGACACAAAAATTGATTTTAAATATCCGAAAGAGCAATTTTTCAATGAAAACACGGTGTCAATGTATTAGTACACTTAAGAATGGAAATATACTTCTCGTGTTCTTGTCCCTTCTTATACACACATAAGTTGTGCTTCGTTTTAGAAATTTGAGGATATATATAATATACATTTTCACAATATCTACACCACGTAGTCATTAGGATATAATTACAGTAGTCATTTCACCATTATTAGGAAACAGCTTACAAATGAATAAATAGATTCCATAGAAAAATGAAAGATGGCTTGAACTAATTAGCAAAATAGCAGCCTGTAAAATTTCCGAGTCTGAAGTATAATTAACAACTTATAGGTACTAACTGAACTTCCTGACACCGGTTCAAGACATTCGTCGCACTGTATTCAGTTTGCGCTACATTGCATTTTGCCAAGCTAGGTTGTACAGCATTTCAGGAGTATACTTCACCACTGTCGTGGCATTCTGCAACAACGTCAGAGCATCGTCTTGTAAGCTCATTTTTCTCTGACTCACAAGTGGAGGACCTAGCAAAAGTTCCATAACGAACACCAAGAAAATGGTACACAACACTGAAACTGCATAGCTTTATTTGCAAACTTTATTCCTTCCGAAGCATGCTTCGGATTCTTAGTTTGGCTCCAAAATAGAACAGATGGAATATGAGGTTTTCCCTTTCTTTGTAACACACATAAACTATTCCTTATGATGTTCAAGGCACTATCATCCATGCCAGATGAACATCAAAGTTCGGGAATATACTCTAGGATCTATGCAATAACATCTCTAGAGGCCCGGCCAAGACTTCATAATGACCAGATACTGAAAATGCATCCATGCCAGCTGCACTATAGCAAAGTTTGGGAATATACCATCTTTCTGATCTGCTGTAGGAACTGCAGGCTCAAGTCGCTGCTCCTTTACCACTGGCCGCCCAAGTACTACTCCCTGACAGCAGAGTTCAACAAACTGAGCAGCCTCAAGGCCCTCAACCTGGTGGCCACCTTCGCAGAGTCACAGCGCTCAACCTCACGGACAACATTGGCATCATCCGGGTGAAGTCCATGTGCCTCCAATCGAGCCACCATGGATAGAAAAGAGAGGGCAAAGGAGAGGCCATCACAAGCCGAGCACCACCTCACGGAGGATGGGGACGAAGGCTACGCGATCTGTCTGGGATGCTCCAGATCGGGACACGATACTACAGTCTACAGATCCGAGTCCATGGCCGCCGCCCATCGCCGCCTCTCCGGCCACCACGGCCAGACCAAGCAGAGAAAGGGCTCGGGCTCAAGCTGGACAGCCACGACCGGATAACCGCGCCCCAGATCCGCGGCGCGGGAGGCGGCGCCGGCCTCGGCAGGTGTACTCGGCAAGCTGACATGGGATCCATGGCGTCAGGGGTGTCGAGGGAGTAGGCACGGCAGCGGAGGATTGGATCGGGGAGGTGGTGCATTAGGCTGCCGGGACGGCGGCTGAAGATGGAGGAGATTAGGAGAGCTCGGGGTGGCTACCATTGGAGATTTTTTGTTTTCACAGGAACACCGAACCGGCAACCTATTACTTACTGGTGGCAAAGACTGTAATATGCCCAACTCACAGGGGTATAATCGGTACTATAAAATGACGTACCATCACCATCTATTACAATATTATAGTTTATATAGAATACATATTTTCTATTTTTGGCCATTTTTTGGTGCTGGTCCCACTAGTCAGATTGGTCCCACCTGTCATGCTAATCACACAATTGGTCCCGCAAGTCATAAATTTTGAAATTTGCCAAACAATTTTCATAAGTGGGTCCCACTGGTCACATTTCCATTTCACAGGTATTCAGATCACATACACCATCAATATTTCAAACAGACCAATGGGCAGATGAAATTTGTTCAAAACAACACTAAATTAGTCTATTACAATCTTTACTCTACAACACAGATATGCCTAGTACTGCCTACTGCTCTTTCCTGGTAGGCTTCATGGCTTCGCGCTTCGCACTTGGCTTCACACTTCACCTATGCAAAAAATAAGAATAAGAACGAGTACACAACATCAAACAGTCGCCAGTAAGGGATCCAATAGCTTATAAGCAAGAAATGACAATAGATTCTGTGTATAAATATAGTATGACTAACACTAACCAGCATGTGTTCATTGGGTGACTAAATGTACTCACTAGCTAGGAATTTTTGTTATAGAGTATACTGACATGTGCAACTCAAATTTTTACTGTAATTTCATTGAAAATATTAAAAGTACACATGTGAGAAACTAAATTGATCTTAGAAATGAAAAGACCTGTAAGAACGTGTTCAATCAGAATCCAGGCAAGTCAAATTTTAAGCACCAGTAGAACAGATCTATCAAACACTACAAGAAATATGCTATGTCGTAACCCTTCATATTGGCCACTGAATGGACCATTCAATTATCTTTTTGTCAGCAGAGAAGAATCAAAAAAAAAAACTGGCAGAAATGTTTAAAACGTCTCAGTCGATGACTTTAAACAAGTATAATGGATACAAGGATAATGGCAATATCTAGCCAGCAGGCACAGGTATAGGTAGGTACCGTAGATGGGTGTACCTTGATTAGGGCAGGAGGAGGGACAGCTGGAGTGCAGCTCGGCAATAACCATGTGGGCGAGCACCACCTGATACTTGGGTGCGCCGAAAAGGAGATATCAGCATTTGCCAGGAACACATGGAAGCACAAAAGTATGAAGAATCAGAAAAGCACAGAACATCACTATTGATTAAAGCAACTACATTCTTATGTACAAGCATCAACCAGAAGCACTAAATGAGATTGCATCATGGAAACTAGAATTGGCAATCAATTGGTACAGGAAAGTAATATAGACATGTTTGTATTGACATGGAAACATCATAATGGAAACAACATTTCAGAACTTCACACTGTTGAGTATTGACATGTTTGTACTTTTTTTACTGCGACACAGACTAAACAGTTTATGTTGTATATTGTATCCTCCACAAATGCCAATATTGTAAAGTTATATAATATTCCTTTTTAATGTATTACTATGAAATAAGGCAATTGATCATACGTCACTCCATTGTCTAGAGTTATATGATCTGCCACTTCCCAGAACGTAACCAATTATTTACACGTACATAACGCATAGTTTGTCGGAATCATGTTAGAAACTAGCAGTACAGTCAAGGCAACCAGCGGTACAGTCATGGCCTGCACCGAAACAAAAAAATTTGTATAGTGGCTTCACGTAATCCACTGGTTGTGCATAGAATCACTGCCAGAGCATAAAATTTCATGCTAGGGATCCATGGCACTAATAGGTACCATGGCATAGCAGCCAATAGTGCAATAACGCAGCACAATAATCTGAAGAAACTACTATTCCACTTCCAACCATCCAACAGACGGATTACAAATAACAAATAATCAAGCAAGCAAAAACAAATTAAGTACAATGAAATCAACTTGTACCGTACTACATTGATGCCAGTACCGTATAAACCGAAGTTAAACACTATGTATTTTTTCTACTACGACGGTACGGGAATCTAGCAGTGGATTACAAGAGGGAACAGATCTGAGGCATGGCAGACTGGGAAATCGATGCAGGAAGGCACAACGGAACGAACCTGACACATGGTGGGCACGGGCGTTGTCATCAGCCAGCGATTGGAGGAGGAACCTGACCGGCCGGCGGTGCAAATCGGCCTACACCCGATCTAAGTATACCGACACCGGCGACCCTACCAGCCCGATGAGCCCGGGGATGATGGGTACCTTGAGGACGGCGGCGGTCTATGTACACGTCCTGGTGCCCCGAGAGAAGCGCTGACCGGAGGACCGAAACCCTGCATCCACGCACAAATCAGTCCTCTAACAATGATGGGGTCAAGAATAGGAAACGGAACGAAGACGGAGAGAAACGAGGGTGATGTCGCCGTCGCTGCTGCCGCCGACCGGATCGGGGTGACCGGGAGGAGCGGACCTGGCTCGCGCTTGGGTGGGCGGCGGCGGCGGGGGCGGGGGGATACGGATCTCGCTCGTCTGTGGGAGGCGGCGGGACATGGGAGGCTCGCGGTGACCTAGGGTGTCTGGTTAGTGAGCAGGGACGGAGCCAGGATTTCGACATGAGGGGGGCGAAGAAGACAACGATTTTTTCTCGATGCTTGCCTAATTGTGGGTCATTTTTGTAGTAGAAGAAAACTTATGAGATAAAACATCATAGTATATGATTTCTCCTTGTTGATATCACAATACAAATTGAAAGGTTAATTTCCACTAGATTAAATTTACGTCTACAACTACAAAACTCATTGAATGGTTCAATAATCTCGTTGGAGGTGATATTCTTATAATTTCTTTTCTAGTCTACCAATTAATTAAGTCATTCCTCATGAACGAAAGATACATCTAATTTAAAAGTTAATAAATTTCCTCATAAAAAATGGGCGGTGGTCTAACTATATAATTAGACTATAATTTGAGAAGTAGAGACGAGTTTAGGACTAGGAAAAAGTCCAAATCAAACCTTGAACTTGTAGGGCTGAGCTAAATCAAACCTCAAACTTTCAATCCCTGAAATCAGCACACTCAACTTTTGAATCCCAGTCAAACTTAACCCTGAACCCGTTTGGCACAACAATCCCGGTCGGGATAACTGTCTAGTCTCGGTGAAAATATGGACCTACCTGTCATATCCTTCCTCCTCCCCGGGTCTACCTAAAATCCCCAATATGTGGCTCCGGTGGCCGGCTCACCATGAAGAAGCAGATAAAGTGAGCACCAGCTCCACCACGGCTGTCGCGGTGTGCACCCCGGGGCAGCTCCTCCGGCCGACCCCGAACGGCACAAGCGCGAAGCAGTCGTCGACCACGGCATGAAGTCGTTGCCGCCGTCGTCGGCCTCGCAGTGCCGCTCGGGCATGAACCGCGCCACGTCAGGGCCCTACGCGCCGGGGTACGCGCCGATGGCCTTTGCGTTCACGAGCACCTGCGCCCGGTATCTGCTGACCCATGCTCTGCCCATGGCATCGTCAGCGAGGAATAAACAGGATAAGTCGCCAATAGTACGTGGAGGTGACCCCGGTAAACCTGTCCGCAGCTACCTGTCGAGCTGACTCCCGCCGCCTCACATCGGTTACTTGTATTCGTCATGCCCGCACCACGCTAGGCAGATTCATATGGCTGATTGATTTTGTAGGAGACCAGCTAGGCACGTACGGCTGCCAGTACATAGCTGGATTTGATCGATTTATTCCGTGCCAATCACGCCCGCGACATGGAGAGTGAGAGGGTGTGAGAGAGATTGGGAAGGAGATGTTGCTGCCCATGCAAAAAAAGGAGATGTTGCTGCCAGGTGGGCTAAGTATGCAACCAGGTTTGGGTTGGACCTGCCACGTCAGCGCAATTTCAAACCAAACGAGCTCAAGGTTTAAAATAGACTGGGATTTGAAAGTTTGGTGTACTGATTTCAGGGATTAAAAGTTTGAGATTCGATTTAGCTAAGGCCTACAAATTCAAGGTTTGATATGGACTTTTTCCTTAGGACTAATACTTAGATGAATCTGGATTAGAGAGAGTAAAAATACCATTTTTCCTTGCCTCGCCCACTGCAACACAGAGACCTTGCGGCCGGCAGCCGGCCGGATGTGCGCGTGCGCAGCCGTGCACGTTGCCTTCCCACCTTCTAGTTCTATCGATCGATTGGTAACTGGAATTGAAACCGTCCTCATCAGTCGCCGTCGGAAGTAGCGGGAAGGAAACGATGAAACAATGTATGTGTATCCACGTTTACATCCAAGTCGCTACCTCCCTAGCCCCATCATCTTCTGTAGTGGGCTCTCCAATACTTTGTTTTTACCAGCCTGTGCTATTATTTCTAGATTGGCTGATGGGCTTCGGGCCATTATCTTCTTTTTCACAGCGACTTGGGGGTGGCGAACTAAGCCAAATAGGCCGAAATTTACCTTGTCGCTAATCGCTATTACGAGAAAGTTCGATCTGTTGGAGATATGCCCAAGAGGCAATAATAATGATTATTGTTTATCATATTTCTTCGTTCATGATATGTTTAATTACATGCTAGAATTGTATTAACCGGAAACAAATACATGTGTGGAATATAAACCGTAATGTGTCCCTAGTCTTTCCTCTTGTGACTAGTTCGTTTAATTAAGTGATGGTTAGATGTTTCCTAACCATGGATTTATGAATCACTTAATAAACGAAGTTTGTATCATAGGTGATGATATAATGGACAAGACTCAAAATAAATAGATGTCAAATATAGTTTCCTTAGACCATGAGATTATGTCACTCCCGCTTATCGGAGGAGAGCTTTGTGTACATCAAACGTCACTTCGTAACTGGGTGATTATAAAGGTGGCTTTCAGGTTCTCCGATGATAGGTTGTTGGGTGACATGTTTCAAGACTGGGATTTGTTCATCCAACAGTTGGATAGATATCTCTGGGCCCTCTCGGTAGTATAGCATCCAAACGCTTGCAAGCATATGACTAAGTGGCTAGTCATAAGGGATCCTATTCTATGGGAACGAGTAAAGAGAACTTGTCGGTAACGAGATTAATCAGATATGGAGATATCGGTGGATTGAATCTCGGACAAGTAATATATCGTGAAACAAAAGGAATCGTATATGGATTAATTGAATCCCGGACATTGTGGTTCGACTAGTAAAGTACTTCGTCGAATATGTAGGAATTAATATGGGCATCCCGGTCCCGCTATTAATATGACATATTCGCGAACCCGCAGAGTCACACACTTAACGTTCGATGTAGTTAGGGTTCGAGATAAATGATGGTGAGAACGAATATTGATTCGGAGTCCCGGATTGGATCCCGGACGTCACGAGGAGTTCCGGAGTGGTCCGGAGAATAAGATTCATATAAAGGAAAGTAGTTTCCGGAGGTTAAGAAAGGTTCGGGAATTTATCGGTAAAGTACCGGAATGTTCTAGAAGGTTCTAGAGGGGTCTAGAAGTGGGGCCCATAGGAGTATGGGGCCCACAAGGCATGAAGGGGTAGTGGGCTGGCCTATTGGGCCAGCCGCACCACTCCCTTGATGGCCCATGCGGGCCAAGCTTCTAGAAGGGGGGGGGGCGGCCTAAACCCTAGAGGTTGCTTGGGGGGCAAGCCTCCCCCCTTGCGCCGGCCCTAGATGGAGGGTGGGGCGCAGCCCCCCTGCCCCCTATATAAGGAGGGCTAGAGGGAGGGGTGCGGCACCCCAAGGCCACCCCATAGGTGCCCTAGCCGCACCCCTCTCCCACCTTGCCGCCGCCCCTCCTCCTCCTCTCTCTCGACATCCGCTTGGCGAAGCCCTGTCGGATCTCCACCATACACACAACGCCACCGTCGTCGTGCTGTTGATCTCGAGCCTCTCCACCACCTCTTGCGGGATCAAGAACGTGGAGTCTTCATCGAGCTGTACGTGTGGATCTCTCGGAGGCGTTGCTCGTGCGGCGCTTGGATAATACATCTCCTCGCGACTAGACGAGTCTAGTTGCGGGGATCGACTAGCCAACCCCTGCCTCGACAAAACACTCACGGTTTTCTTCGAGGGTGAGATTCGATCTCCTTCTTGCTACCAACCTCTCGTAGATCGGATCTAGATGTTGGGTTTATTCCGCTATCTTTGCGTAGGAAAATTTTTGTTTTCTATGCTGCGACCCTACAGTGGTATCAGAGTCTAGATCTATTCGTAGATGTTGGTGCGATTAGACACAAGTGTTGTGGGCGTTGATGATTTGAGTTGCTACCTTCTCGCGTGCACTTTGCATCTTTGCGGTACTGTAAGATTGAAGCGGCCCGGACCAACTTTACTCGTCCACGCACGAGAGACCGGTTCCACGACTGACATGCAACTTGTTTTGCATAAGTGGCTGGCGGGTGTCTGTTTCTCTTGCTTTAGTGAAGATGCAATTTTCAATGGAAGGCCTTTCAAAAGGATGAGTAAATCAGCAACTATTTTATCACCGTTGTGGCTTTGCGTAGATTAGAACGGTTCTATCTATTGACCCATTAGAAGCCACGTAAAAATTGCATAAACAAAGTAGAGGCGTCTAACTTGTTTTTGCAGGGTTTGTGATATGGTATGGCCTCAAGATATGATTATGTGATGTATACAATGATCATGTTTTGTAATTATCACGACTTGCATGTCGATGAGTACGGCAACCGGCAGGAGCCTTATTGTAATGTCCCGGGTTTTTTCCCCAAATTAGATTTTTGTTTGTTATTTTTCTTTTGCATCATCATGACATCATCTTAGTGGTTGCATTTGTGGTTTTGCAAAAAAAAAAAAAACAAATAAAAATGAATTGCTTTTCCATGCAATACTATTTTCTAAATTGCAAAAAAACAAATGATCTAACAACCAAAAAACTATTTTGGACAAAGCAATTAAAAATGTTATTTTGGTTTTGCAATTTAACCAACATTTTATGTTGGGGAAAAATCAAACCCTAAATTTTTACTTTGGTTTTATTCCTTTTCTCCTTATCTCAATTTTCCTCTTAAAAACAAAAGGGAAAATAGTCAGTCTGAAAAAAAATCAGGAAACTGGGCCGAGCCCAGCTTCCCCTCTTCCTTCCTCACATCTCTCTTCCCCGGCCAGCCCACTAGGCCCATACCCCTTCGGCCTACTTTCTTCCTCGACGTCGCTATCGCTCCCTCGTTTCCCTTGCCGTCACCCGCGTGCCAGGCACCGCGCCATGCCACCTCGCTACCTTTCCCCTCCTATAAAGCAAGCCGGCCGCGCCCCTTCCCCTAACCCTAGCAGCCTCCTTCCTTTTCCCCTCTGCGCCGCCACCTTCCTCTCTTCCTCCTCTCTGTTCCTCTCCACCGAAAGCCACAGGAGTACGTAAGCCACGAAGGCCGTCGGACCTCTCCGTCTCGCCGTTGCCATGGAGCGCCAAGTCCCCACCTGAGCGCGGGAATTGAACCAGAGCGCCGTCCGCGTCAACCTCGCAGAAGATCGGGAGCCGGAGCTGCCAAGAGCGTCTTCCCCGTCGTCGACTACCTCCGCCCGAGAGGAGCGCGCATCCGCCTCGTCTTCCTCGTCTACAGCACGTCGTCGTCTCCCCCGTGCCCGTACGTCTACACCAGCGTCCTCTACGTGATCTTATCCGTCGATCCCCGCCCTTCCCTGTCTTATTTTCGTTCTGCATACGTCGTCGCCTCCGGTCAGTACCTCGGCCACCATGGTCACCATGGCAGCGAGCTCGTGCTTGAGAGCATCCTCCCCTGCACCCACCAGAAGCAGCAACCACGCACCCCGCACCCCCAGTTGCCCCGTCCGCCTCCAGATCGAGCGTGGGAACCATCAGCCGCGTCGCTGCAGTACCTCGTTCGTCTCCGTCGCTGTGCATCTGAAGTCTGAACTTTGTTGTTAAAAATTCAGTTAACCCCGGCTCTTTTACCTCTTGTACACGCAAAACCGGATCCTAACACAAACAGGGCACCAGCCCAGTGGCTTGCTGCCCTGTTCCTCCACCCAGCCGAGCCGTGTTCAAATCTCCACAGCCACACCTATATCACCCCCTTTTCCTGTTTTCTTTTCTTTTGTTTTTTTTTGCTATATGTTTAATTTCATAACTTTTAATTGGTAGCTCCAATTACAAAATGTTTTATATGTTTTTGGATCAGAAAAATGTGTAGAATTCAAATATGCCATCCATGTCCATGTTTGCATCATGTAACTTGAGGTTTAGTGGGGTTTTGCATAAACACCTAAATAAATGAATATGGAATGTGTGGGTAATTAATTATAATAGTGCCCTATTCCATTTAATTTTGCATAGATCACCCATGTCTTGCTTTAACATGCTAACAACATTTAATTTTGATGGTTAGAAAAATAACTTGAATCTAATAATTAAATGTCGGAATCTCGGTTCCGTTTAATTTGGTTAAATTGCATCCTCTCATAATTGCCATGTCATGCATGCATTGCATCATCATGCCGGTTCTTTTGCCGTCATAGTAAAATGCAACTTTGTCGTTGTCCAGTGTTTCTTGCTTCTTCGGGAATAGGACGTTGAGTTGATGTGAGCAACGACAGGTTCTACTACCTCTACCGGATTGCAGGCAAGGACTACTCACTTGCTATCTTTGTTCGTTTTCTGTCTCTCACTCCTCCTATCTTTTGTTCCTTGCTAGCTCTATGTATCGATGCTTGTGTCTCGTTCCTATTAGCATGTTTACCTTGCAGCCATGATACAGCCACCTTCCCCACATCCTTTTAACCTGTTGTTTGATAGCCTTGCGAGTCGTAGTGCATGCTTAGGAGTTGATTGTGGTATATCTCATATTATACTGAAGTTTAGTTGGTATAGCTTAATTAATTGAAGACATGCTATGTGGGTATAACTGTTATTATAATAAAGATAAGGCACCGGCGGAAGGCCAGCTATGGTGATTTGTTCTGCTAGTGTCGCCTAGCAAAAACCGTTCTTTTCCGCTTATCCAAGAATGAGCGCCCTACCCACACGTGGGAAGACTTATGGAACCCCCCGCAACTCAGTACCGGATCTGCTATATTGGTTAGGGAGCCACAAAGTAGTTCGGGTGTTTACCATTTGGAGCATACGCACGATGCATGTTGAAGATGAGAGGTTACAACTATGGGGGGCGCATATAGGTTTGCGGAATGGGCGTTAACCGCATGTGGACGGAGGAGCAATCGTATGAGTGTTATCCTCCCGAAGCCGTTCTCGCAACTTTTGGGCCCGCAAAGGAGTTTCGGCTGGGCTCCCCATGTGGATCAGTCTCAGATAGGTGGCTCTCTACCCAATGTAGTAGTGAAGGGGAAGGTCGTGTTGAGATACCTTTTGCCTTTGTGGTGTGTGGTTGATCAAACGTGTATGGTTACATTTGGGCACCCCTGCAGGGTTAAATCTTTTCGAAAAGCCGAGTCCGCGGTTATGGACAACTTGGGTAATGTGCTGGCTAAAAAGATCATAGACATCACCGTATATCTATAAATAGTTAAATTGACTATTAAATAGCCATATTCAAATAATAACTTGCTAAAACTTGATCAACGTGTGAGTGTCCGGACTTCTTCCTCGTGGGTATATGATACGATGGAGTTGTCTCAGGACGGGTATTGCTTGGTGAGTAGTTTAGCCCAGTAGCGCAAGCGCTCTCTTCCCTCATTCTAATTAGACGCAAGTTGTAGCGTGTCTCTATAAGTTGTTAGTGCTGCTTGCCGCCGCCTCAATCGCTACCCTCTTTCCCCGGAATTCCAGCTTTGATATCTTGTGAGTATTACTTGCCAGTACTTCTACTAGTACTGACCCCTTCGGGGCTGCTATTCCAATGCAGCCGACAGGTTTGAAGTCTGACGACGTTAGCTTGGGAATCCCTCCGGCTTGGCCTGGGCAGGGTTATGGTGCCTTCGTTTATCTTCAGGACTCTTAGTCCAATTTGTATCTTGTCCGTAGCCGGACACTATTTCGCTTCCGTTGTTATTGCATCTTTGTAATGTATCTTTTGTATTCTTGACTCGTGGAGTCGTTGCTGTATATATGTTGTTTTGTGGGTTCCATCGAGAACTATTGTAATGATCATCACAATTCCACCCGCATAACGTGTGTGTTGCGACGTGCACGTTATGCCTGGTGGGCGTCCTAGGATCGTTATTATGCGGATTTGGCGGTAGCGCTCAAATCTACATAGTACCGATCCCGGGCGTTACACTTATGGTTGTCTTTGATTTATTGTATGACCTGCGTGTCACTTCAATCACCATGTAATTGCTTTACTTTATTTGCTAAGAGTAGCCAATAGTAGTAGTTGCAATAGTTGGTGGAGACAACCATGGTGATGGTGTTTGAGCTGGTGATGATGGAGATCATGCCGGTGCTTTGGAGATGGAGATCAAAGGCACAAGAAAAGGCTATACCATGTCACAATATTGAATTGCATGTGATGTTAATCCTTTTTTTATGCACCTTATGGTTTATGCCTAGATACGATCTCGACGGTAGCATGATAAGGTGATCTCTCACGTCAATATCAAAGAAGTGTTATCCCCTAGTATGCGCCGTTGCCAAAGTTCGTCGTTTTGAAGCACCACGTGATGATCGGGTGTGATAGATTCTACGTTCACATACAACGGGTGCAAGCCAGTTTGCACATGCAGAAATACTACGGTTTTCTTGACGAGCCTAGCATGTACAGACATGGCCTCGGAACACAAGAGCCGAAAGGCTAAACACGAGTCATATGAATGATATGATCAACATGGAGATGTTCACCATTTGAAGCTGCGCCACTTCACGTGATGATCGGTTGTGGTGTAGTGGATTTTGGATCGTGTGTCACTAAACAACCAGAGAGATGTTGAGTTTAGTGGGAGTTCGTTTTATAATTAGATTATCTTTCGAACACGATATCATGAACATAGTCTAAACACCTTGCAAATAATGTTGTAGATCAATGGCCCTTCCCAACATCACCATGAACTTTAACGCGTTCCTAGAGAAAGACAAGCTGAAAGACGATGGAAGCAATTTCTCAGATTGGTTTATGAATCTGAAAATTATCCTCAAAGCTGCCAAGAAACTGTATGTCCTAGATGCACCGCTAGGTGAGGCTCCAGCAGAGGGAGCGGCTGAAGACATTAGGAATGTCTGGGCAGCCCGTTCAGAGGACCACGAGATAGTTAAGTGCGGTCTGTTGTATGGCTTAGGACCTAAGCTTCAAAAGCGTTTTGAGCACCATGGCGTTCATCAGATGATCGTTGATCTGAAAGCTATGTTTCAGACTCAAGCCAAGGTGGAGAGGTATGAAGCCTCTTCTAAGTTCTTTAGCTGTATGATGGAAGAGAACAGCTCCGTCAGTGAACACGTGCCCAAGATGTCTGGGTACGGTGATCGTCTGGCACAGCTGGGTGTTGTGATTCCCAATGAGTTGGGGATTGACCGTGTTCTCCAGTCACTTCCACCGAGCTACAGAAGCTTTGTGATGAACTATAACATGCAAGGGATGGAGAAAACTCTCCCTGAGCTTTTCGCGATGTTAAAGACCGCGGAAGTGGAAATCAAGAAGGAGCATCAAGTGTTGATGGTCAACAAGACCACCAGTTTCAAGAAAAAGGGCAAAAGAGACAACTTCAAGAGGGACGGCAAGCGAGCTGCCGGGCCTGCGAGGAAGTCAAGGAAGGGCCCTAAGTCTGATACTGAGTGCTTCTACTGCAAGGGAACCGGACACTGAAGCGGAACTGCCCCAAGTATTTGGCAGACAAGAAGGCTGGCACCGTCAAACAAGGTATATATGATATACAAGTTATCGATGTGTATTTAACAAGTGATCGTAGTAGCACCTGGGTATTTGATACTGGTTCGGTTGCTAATATATGTAACTCGAAACAGGAGCTGCGGAATAGACGGCGCTTGGCAAGGGACGAGGTGACGATGCGAGTTGGAAATGGATCAAAAGTTGAAGTCATCGCTGTCGGCACACTCCCTCTGCATTTACCTTCGGGATTAGTTTTAAACCTTAATAATTGTTATTATGTGCCTGCGTTAAGCATGAACATTATATCTGGATCTTGTTTATTGCGAGACGGTTATTCATTTAAGTCTGAAAACTTTGGTATTTCGATTTATATGGATAATACCTTTTATGGTCATGCACCTGAGAGGAATGGTTTATTTCTATTGGATCTCGATAGTAGTGATACACATGTTCATAACATTGATGCCAAAAGATGCAAAGTGAATGATGATAATACCACGTATTTGTGGCACTGCCGTTTGGGTCATATTGGTGTAAAGCGCATGAAGAAACTCCATTCTGATGGACTTTTGGATTCACTTGATTTTGAATCATTTGAAACTTGCGAACCATGCCTTATGGGTAAGATGACTCGAACACCCTTCTCCGGCACGATGGAGAGAGCAACAAACTTGTTGGAAATCATACATACCGATGTGTGTGGTCCGATGAGTGTTGCAGCACGCGGTGGATATCGTTACTTCTTAACCTTCACCGATATTTGAGTAGATATGGGTATATTTACTTAATGAAGCATAAGTCTGAAACGTTCGAAAAGTTCAAAGAATTTCAGAGTGAAGTTGAGAACCATCGTAACAAGAAAATCAAGTTTCTTCGATCCGATCGTGGAGGCGAATATTTGAGTTACGAGTTTGGCATGCATTTAAAGACATGTGGAATCATTTCACAACTCACGCCACCCGGAACACCACAGCGTAATGGTGTGTCTGAACGTCGTAATCGAACCTTATTGGATATGGTGCGATCTATGATGTCTCACACGGATCTGCCACTATCATTTTGGAGCTATGCATTAGAGTCAGCCGCATTCACATTAAATAGGGCTCCATCAAAATCCGTTGAGACGACTCCATATGAGTTATGGTTTGGCAAGAAGCCAAAGTTATCGTTTCTCAAAGTTTGGGGTTGCGATGCTTATGTGAAAAAGCTTCAACCTGATAAGCTCGAACCCATATCGGAAAGGTGCGTCTTCATTGGATACCCTAAGGAAACTATTGGGTATACCTTCTACCACAGAACCGAAGGCAAGATTTTCGTTGCCAAGAATGGTTCCTTTCTAGAGAAGGAGTTTCTCTCGAAAGAAGTGAGTGGAAGGAAGGTAGAGCTTGACGAGGTTATTGAACCTGTTCTTGAGATGGCGAGTAGCGCAGAGCTGGAAGTTGTTCCAGAACAGCCATCGCCACCTGAAGAAGGAGCAAATGATGTTGATCATGCTGTTCCAGTCAAGGCTGCTATTGAACCTCGCAGATCAACGAGGGAACGTACCGCTCCTGATCGGTACGACCCCGTCATGAATGTCATGTTGTTAGACAATGATGAACCTGCGAATTATGAGGAAGCAATGATGAGCCCAGACTCCGATAAATGGCTAGGAGCCATGAAATCCGAAATGGAATCCATGTATGAAAACCAAGTATGGACTTTAGTGGACTTACCGAACGACCGTAAGGCCGTTGAGAACAAATGGATATTCAAAAGAAAGACAGACGCTGACGGAAACGTCACCGTGTATAAAGCTCGACTTGTCGCAAAGGGTTTCCGACAAATTCAAGGAGTTGACTACGATGAGACATTCTCACCTGTAGCGATGCTGAAATCTGTTCGGATTATGTTAGCAATTGCCGCATATTATGACTATGAAATTTGGCAAATGGATGTGAAGACCGCGTTCCTTAATGGTCATATTAAGGAAGAGTTGTACATGGTACAGCCCGAAGGTTTTGTTGATCCAAAGGATGCTAACAAGGTATGCAAACTTCAGAGATCCATCTATGGACTGAAGCAAGCATCGCGGAGTTGGAATCTCCGGTTTGATGAAGTGATCAAAGGGTTTGGATTTGTCCAAACTTATGGAGAACCTGTATTTACAAGAAAGTGAGTGGGAGTTCAGTTGCATTTCTAATACTATATGTGGATGACATATTATTGATTGGAAATGATGTTACACTACTTGAAAGTGTAAAGTCTTATTTGAATAAGAGTTTTTCAATGAAAGACCTTGGAGAAGCTGCGTATATTTTAGGCATAAAGATCTATAGAGATAGGTCAAAGCGCCTAATTGGGCTTTCACAGAGTACATACCTTGACAAAGTTCTGAAGAAGTTCAGAATGGAAAATTCAAAGAAGGGGTTCTTACCAATGTTGCAAGGAAAGGTTCTGAGTAAGACTCAGAGTCCTGTTACGGCAGAAGATAGAGAGATAATGGACAAGGTTCCTTATGCCTCTGCGATAGGCTCTATCATGTATGCCATGCTATGTACTAGACCAGATGTGTGCCATGCTGTAAGTTTGACTAGCAGGTACCAAAGTGATCCAGGAGTGGAACACTGGTCAGCTGTCAAGAATATCCTTAAGTATCTGAATAGAACTAAGGAAATGTTTCTCGTATATGGAGGTGACTAAGAGCTTGTCGTAAGGAGTTACGTCGATGCTAGTTGGGACACAGATCCGGATGATTCTAAGTCTCAGTCCGGATACGTGTTTATTCTGAATGGTGGCGCTGTGAGTTGGAGGAGTTCCAAGCAGAGCGTGGTGGCGAAATCTTCAACAGAAGCGGAGTATGTTGCGGCCTCGTCGGCAGCAAGTGAAGCAGTTTGGATGAAGGAGTTCCTCTCAGAGCTGAGCGTGGTTCCAAGTGCGTCAAGACCTCTGGCCCTGTACTGTGATAATACAGGTGCAATAGCTCTTGCCAAGGACCCGACTTCACACAAGAATACCAAGCATATTAAGCGCCGCTATCACAATTTGCGTGAGAATGTCAAGGATGGTGACATAGAGATTTGCAAGGTGCATACGGATCTGAATGTGGCAGACCCGTTGACTAAACCTCTTCCACGAGCAAAACATGATCAACACCAAGAGGCCATGGGTGTTAGATTGCTACAAATGTAAACTAGATTATTGACTCTAGTGCAAGTGGGAGACTGTTGGAGATATGCCCAAGAGGCAATAATAATGATTATTGTTTATCATATTTCTTCGTTCATGATATGTTTAATTCCATGCTAGAATTGTATTAACCGGAAACAAATACATGTGTGGAATATAAACCGTAATGTGTCCCTAGTCTTTCCTCTTGTGACTAGTTCGTTTAATTAAGTGATGGTTAGATGTTTCCTAACCATGGATTTATGAATCACTTAATAAACGAAGTTTGTATCATAGGTGATGATATAATGGACAAGACTCAAATAATAGTTTCCTTAGACCATGAGATTATGTCACTCCCGCTTATCGGAGGAGATCTTTGTGGACATCAAACGTCACTTCGTAACTGGGTGATTATAAAGGTGGCTTTCAGGTTCTCCGATGATAGGTTGTTGGGTGACATGTTTCAAGACTGGAATTTGTTCATCCAACAGTTGGATAGATATCTCTGGGCCCTCTCGGTAGTATAGCATCCAAACGCTTGCAAGCATATGACTAAGTGGCTAGTCATAAGGGATCCTATTCTATGGGAACGAGTAAAGAGAACTTGTCGGTAACGAGATTAATCAGATATGGAGATATCGGTGGATTGAATCTCGGACAAGTAATATATCGTGAAACAAAAGGAATCGTATATGGATTAATTGAATCCCGGACATTGTGGTTCGACTAGTAAAGTACTTCGTCGAATATGTAGGAATTAATATGGGCATCCCGGTCCCGCTATTAATATGACATATTCGCGAACCCGCAGAGTCACACACTTAACGTTCGATGTAGTTAGGGTTCGAGATAAATGATGGTGAGAACGAATATTGATTCGGAGTCCCGGATTGGATCCCGGACGTCACGAGGAGTTCCGGAGTGGTCCGGAGAATAAGATTCATATAAAGGAAAGTAGTTTCCGGAGGTTAAGAAAGGTTCGGGAATTTATCGGTAAAGTACCGGAATGTTCTAGAAGGTTCTAGAGGGGTCTAGAAGTGGGGCCCATAGGAGTATGGGGCCCACAAGGCATGAAGGGGTAGTGGGCTGGCCTATTGGGCCAGCCGCACCACTCCCTTGATGGCCCATGCGGGCCAAGCTTCTAGAAGGGGGGGGGGGCCGGCCTAAACCCTAGAGGTTGCTTGGGGGGCAAGCCTCCCCCCCTTGCGTCGGCCCTAGATGGAGGGTGGGGCGCAGCCCCCCCTGCCCCCTATATAAGGAGGGCTAGAGGGAGGGGTGCGGCACCCCAAGGCCACCCCATAGGTGCCCTAGCCGCACCCCTCTCCCACCTTGCCGCCGCCCCTCCTCCTCCTCTCTCCCGACATCCGCTTGGCGAAGCCCTGTCGGATCT
Organism: Puccinellia tenuiflora; assembly: GCA_012064385.1. Lineage (NCBI taxonomy): Eukaryota > Viridiplantae > Streptophyta > Magnoliopsida > Poales > Poaceae > Puccinellia > Puccinellia tenuiflora. The sequence goes on along the minus strand of QRDG01000175.1, from coordinate 1,225,953 downwards.
CCACCATACACACCACGCCACCGTCGTCGTGCTGTTGATCTCGAGCCTCTCCACCACCTCTTGCGGGATCAAGAACGTGGAGTCTTCATCGAGCTGTACGTGTGGATCTCTCGGAGGCGTTGCTCGTGCGGCGCTTGGATAATACATCTCCTCGCGACTAGACGAGTCTAGTTGCGGGGATCGACTAGCCAACCCCTGCCTCGACAAAACACTCACGGTTTTCTTCGAGGGTGAGATTCGATCTCCTTCTTGCTACCAACCTCTCGTAGATCGGATCTAGATGTTGGGTTTATTCCGCTATCTTTGCGTAGGAAAATTTTTGTTTTCTATGCTGCGACCCTACACGATCGATAGGGGGGGTCTAGCCCCCGCTCGTCCCCCCTTGGCTCCGTCACTGTTAGTGAGGCATGTCGATTATATAAGGGGCGCCCACCAACTCTAAGGCACCGACCGGGCCTCCAACTACTCTTCCCCTAGGCCCCGGCCCAAAACCATCTTCGTTTCAACGTTTTTCTTTTTAAAAATTCCTTCTTTGCTTTCAATTATTTGATTTTTTCTGCTCTTTTTCGCATTTGTTTATGTTTTCGTATACACAAATTTGTTTATGTTCTCATATGCATAAACTTATTTTCAGTAAAAGGATGCCAAGTGAAGGTTTCCCATTTTTTTATTTTTTTGAATTAGTTGTGTCTAACCCTAAATCATGACCGTAAACCCTAACCCTAAACCTAAACCTAACCGTAACTCCGTTCCAGCAAAAAGCGCCAAAGATCTCTAAAGAAAGTACATATTGTGGATCTAAAAGTGATTTTTGCAAAAAATCACGACCAAATTATGCGATACTCGTAGTTCAAATCGGACCCACTTGCTACGAAATCGGCAAGAACTTCTATAAAATGTTAGAAATACCTACGAATGTTTTTGTTTTCAAACCTAGGGTGATATGTACTTATAAAGTGTTCTATTATTTTCTATACCTTTGGATGTTCCACTTTTGGTGAGCCGTTTTGGTAGATGCTTTGCAAAAAAAGCTAGTTTTGACAATAAATAAATGAAAAATGGGTTTTTTATTAAAAGAAAACCCTAAACCCCTTATTCAACAATGTTCTACATCCAAGATGCACGAGTGTGTGAAATATGGCACTATTCCGACAAACTATGCTATGTTAAAGGTCATATCCTAGCTCATTTGAGTCGAAAGTCATACATCTTTCTACTTCGTAGCTCATTTCTGAGAAGGGTTTTAGAGAAAAACTTCCATAACGCACGATTGTTATTTTTGCTGGGTGTCAGATCACGTAAAAGGACGCCACATGAAGGTTTCCCATTTTTTTATTTTTTTGAATTAGTTGTGCCTAACCCTAACCCTAAACCATGACCGTAAACCCTAACCCTAAACCTAAACATAACCGTAACTCTGTTTTAGCAAAAAGCGTGAAAGATCTCTAAAGAAACTACATATTTTGGATTTAAAAGTGATTTTTGCAAAAACTCACGACCAAACTATGCGATACTCGTAGTTCAAATCGGACCCACTTCCAGCGAAATCGGCAGGAACTTCTATAAAATGTTAGAAATACCTACAAATGTTTTTGTATTGAAACCCAGGGTGATATGTACTTATAAAGTGGTCTATTATTTTCTATACGTTTGGATGCTCAGCTTTCGGTGAGCCGTTTTGGTAGATGCTTCACAAAAAAGCTAGTTTCAACATTAAAGAAATGAAAACGGGTTTTTCATTAAAAGAAAACCCTAAAACCCTTATTCAACAACGTTCTACATCAAAGATACACGAGTGTGCAAATATGGCATTATTCTGACAAACTATGCTATGTTAAAGGTCATACCCTAGCTTATTTGAGTCGAAAGTCATACATCTTTCTACCTCGTAGCTCATTTCTGAGAAGGGTTTTTGAGAAAAACTTCCATAACGCACATTTGTTATTTTTGCTAGGTGTTAGAACACATAAAAGGCCGCCACGTGAAGGTTTCCCATTTTTTGAGTTTTCTGAACTAGTTGTGCCTAACCCTAACCCTAAACCATGACCGTAAACCCTAACCCTAAACCTAAACCTAACCGTAACTCCATTCCAATAAAAAGCGCCAAAGATCTCTAAAGAAAGTACATATTTTGGATCTAAAAGTGATTTTTGCAAAAACTCATGACCAAACTATGCGATACTCGTAGTTCAAATCGGACCCACTTTCAACGGAATCGGCAGGAACTTCTATAAAATGTTAGAAATACCTACAAATGTTTTTGTATTCAAACCGAGCGTGATATGTACTTATAAAGTGGTCTATTATTTTATATACATTTGGATGTTCTGATTTCGGTGAGGCGTTTTGATAGATGCTTCATAAAAATCAAGTTTTGACACTAAAAAATGGAAAATGTTTTTTTTATTAAAATAAAACCCTAAACCCCTTATTCAACACTATTATACATCCAAAATACACGAGTGTGTGAAATATTGCATTATTCCGACAAACTATGCTATGTCAAAGGCAATACCCTAGCTCATTTGAGTCGAAAGCCATACATCTTTCTACCTCGCAGCTCATTTGTAAGAAGGCTTTCACCGCAAATGACGAATGTTATGGAGAAATTCATAGCATGGTTTGTTAAAACGTTTCCATATTTTATCAGAGATACACCACTAGTTTCACGAGATTCAACCCCTAAGTAAAAACGGTCATGTCGTGAATTTTGATCGCATTTTTAAATCGGCATAAAGAATTCAAAAAAATACAAATCACGGAAAAAATTTAAAACCCAAATTTTAGGAGTGGATGTTTGCATTTAATCATGGCATAATTGTCAAGCTAGAATTTGTTTTTATCTTGCATTTGAATTTAAGAGAAGAGTCCCAAATTTTTATTTCAAATTCCACAAAACCGTATATAAAGCAATATATAAACTTAGGGGTATTTTATTTTAAATAAAAAAATACCTAATAGTCTATAATGACATAGGACATATTTACAAAAAATCAAAGTTTATTTGGTTGAAATTGGAGTTCAAAATCAAAACTAATAAAATAAAACAGAAAAAAAAGAACCAGCCGAGGTAATCCGGCCCCGCCCAGCAGCGCGACGAAGCACTACGATTCCCGGAATGGGCTTTGGGCCAACGCTCATATAAATGTACAATTATGTTTCCTGTTAATGAAAATCACAAAAGAATGATTGGTGTAGTGGTAGTGACTTGCAACCAGCGGAACGAGGTCTTGGGTTCGAATCACTCAAGTTACGATATTTCTTTTAACGCAGGTTTGGCTGGATCGGGCCTGCCAAGTGGGTCTCCTCATCAGAGCGGTGGTGGCCACGTGTTAGGCCAGAAATGGGGCCTGTTTGTTGGTCGATGGTGGGTCCCACCCGTCAGATCGTTGGTGGGCCCCGTGTTTCAGGTCTGTGGTGGCCACTTGTCAGTCCTGGTGGGTCCAGGTCGGTGTTGCCATGTGTCAGTCAGCTGTGGGTCCCACATGTCAGGTCATCGGTGGGGTCCCACATGTCGGTTTGGTTGGGTCCCAACTGTCAGGTCGGTGGTGGGTCCTGCATGTCAGGTTTTAAATTGACACATAGGCTGTTTAAATTGACACATGGACGTGACACATAGTCAAGAATTGACAAATGAACGTGACACATAGACGAAAATGCTGATGTGGCCTCCCTGTCATTTGAATGACCATTTATATTGGTCATAATCGGCTAGGAAAAAGGTCGTAGGCTAGTGCTATCTATGTTATGACCAATTTATGGAATGAGACTATGACCTTTCTGTTAGATTTGGTCATTATATTTTTGGGTTTGAAAACACGAAAACAGCTTATGACCAAGTGGTTCTAAATGGTCACAAATCTATGACCAATTCTTTCAAGGTCACTGACAGAAGGTCACTAGTTGACATATTTCTTGTAGTGTGAGTGAGCTTGAACCTGTGACCTGCCAAAAACGGGTGCTAACACATGCCCCCTGTTTTCTAATAGAGCTTGTGTACTAGAAAATATTCAATGAGAAGATTTGTCTAAGGGCGATGCTTAAGCTCATCGGCCATATGCTAAAGACGATATATTTATATCAGCCATATGTGCGGCTCATGCAGTTTTCCACACGCTTGGGTGGAATTTCTTCTAGTATTTCCCATTGATAGCTCGAGGCAATATGCTGCCTTCCAATGTTTCCACCAGATATGAGTTGCCGGGTATAATCCTTATGACTCGCAGTGGCCTTTCCCAACTTGGTGACCATTTGCCAAATTTCCGACTTCTAGAGCCAACTGGCAGTATAACCTTCCAGACTAAGTCGCCGATTTGAAAATCCTTAAGTCGGACTCTCTTGTTATATGCTTTTGCCACCCGCAACTTCTCCTTATCAATGTCCTTCAAAGCCCTTATACGTTTGTCGGCTACCTCGTCTATGTTATCCATCATCAAATTATGAGAGTCCTCAGCCGACAAGTCGTTTTGCTTAGCGAACCTCAAAGCAGCTAGATTCACTTCTACTGGTAAAACGGCTTCTTGTCCATATACCAACTCGAAAGGAGTCACCTTAGTTGCACCATGCCTTGAGATTCTATGATCCCACAATGCCTCGGACAGTACCTCATGCCACCTCCTCGGGTAGTCTTGCACTTTCTTCTTAATCAACTTGATCAGAATTTTGTTGCTTGACTCGGCTTGTCCATTAGCTTGAGCATAATACGGAGATGAGATGAGCATCTTGATCCCGAGTGATTCGGCAAACTGTTTCACCTCTTTAGCCATGAAGGAAGTATCTTGATCTGTGGTGAGAGTTTCCGGGATACCGAATCGGTGAACAATATGCTCTGTAATGAATTGAATTACCTCCTTGTGGGTCATATTCCTGAGGGGTACTGCTTCAGACCACTTGGTGAAATAATTAGTAGCAACTAATACAAACCGATGCCCTTTGGATGAAGTCGGGTTGATCATACCGACAAAATCTAATGCCCATCCTCGAAAAGGCCACGACTTTATTATAGGATTAAGAAATGAAGCCGGTGCTATCTGAACATCTCCAAACCTCTGGCATGCCTCACACCCCTTATAGTACCTGAAGTAGTCATTAATCATTGTCGGCCAATAGAATCCTGCTCGTCTGAGCATCCACTTAATTTTGTGAGCCGACTGATGTGTTCCACATAGGCCGTCATGTACTTCCCCCATAGCAACCCGGGATTGGTCTTCGTCCAAGCACCTTAGAATAAGACCATCGGCTGTTCGGCGATATAGCTCGTCGTCTATCAAAGTATACTTAAAAGCAAGCCGCCGAATAGTCCTATCCGTTTTCTGACTTGGATCCCTCAAATAATCAACAATAGGCGTCCTCCAATCAGCTGGCCAGTTTCCACCAGGTTCCTCCGGAGCCGACTTAGATAAACCGGCTTCTCCTCCGGTTTCAACATTGTCGACAACAGCTAGCACCGGCTTCTTCGCTATGAAAAATACTCCTCTACTGACATGATAGCCCGATGCCTGCTGTGCCAACTCGTTGGCAAGCTAGTTGTCTTGCCTGGACACATGAGATATCGAAAAGTAATCCAGAGTCGATATGATGTCCAAGTATCTGTCAAGGTATATGTTGAGTGATCCACTGTTGCACTGAAAATTCTTGGGCACTTCTGGAAAAGAAGCAGCGAGTCACCATATGCCTTAACATGAGTTACCCCTGCGTCCATTAAAATTTCCAACCCGAATAGAAGAGCTTCGTATTTGGCTTCATTGTTAGTGCAAAAATAATCAAGACGATAAGAGGCCTCAAAAATAGTATCGTGGGGTGAAATATACACAATGCCGACTCCTTGCCCACTACTGCAAACTGAGCCATCAAAATAAAGTTTCCACGGTATAGCCGACACAACATTCAAGTCGACTTCTTGCTCCAGGTCAATCCGATGTTCGACGATGAAGTCGGCTACAATCTGGCCTTTCATAGATTTGAGAGGTTCATAGGCCAAATCATATTCAATCAACCCATACGCCCATTTGTCGATTCGTCCACTAAGAATCGGCCTATGTATCATGTGTTTGATGACATCGGTCTGACTAAGAACTTTGCACTCGCTAGATAAAAGATAATGACGCAATTTGGTGCAAGCAAAATAAAGAGATAGGAACAACCTTTCCACAAACCTGTACCTAGACTCGGCATCTAGCAGTCGTCGACTTAGGTATGTGATGACGTACTCCTGTCCTTCGGCTTCTTGAGTTAATGTAACGCCCCGACCCCAGAACTATACAATGAAGCTTTGTGCAACCGGTCATGCTGCACAATCGAAGGTTACTGGGTTTACCAAGCCCAGGCCAAAACCTTTGGCAGGCGTGCTAGGAATGGATCATCGGCACGCAACACTTTGATCATGCCATAAGCTCAGACATAGCTATCATATATAGTAGAGAGATCAAGACTTGTGGAACAACTGGCACATCACAGACTCTACGGCACAAAGATTCATATAGCAACTCATATATGAGAAAGATACAAATATTACACACAAAAGGTCAAAGACCCATCAATTCATCATGCGGAATCGAAGTAGTGTTGTCTAATACAACAAGATCCAAATATATGGCCTAAGAGGCCTACACATAAACAATCCCAGCCAGCTTGTTCCACGGTCCCAAGCTGCCACCTGGGAACCCCGAACTACTCGTCGACATCCACGAAGAACCCACCTGGGTGCTCGGTGTTGTCCTCCTCTGAAACAAATTAATAAAGGCAGCAAAGAGAGACTGAGTACGACGTACTCGCAAGTTTAGTAGGGCGATATAGGCCCAATGCTGACGGAGGCTCTACAGCTGTATGTAGTTGTTTTTGCATAAAGCTAGTTTTCCTTTATAAAAGACATAAAAGACTCAATGGCATCGTCTACTCAGAATTGTTTCTCAAAAGGGGATAAGAGATTAACTTTTTCCTTCGGTTCTCGTCGAACCACATATTACCAAGAATCATCACTCGTCACCACCAAGGCACTCCCTCGAATCACCCTCGAGGAAATGAACCTTGTATCACACGTTGTAATTGCAGCCTCTAGCTGCCAAATTTTAATTAGGTTAAAGTTATTTATGATCCCGTAAATCCATTCCCAAGGCGTCCATAACCATGGACACGGCTTTTCGAAAAGATTATCCCTGCAGGGGTGTACTAATTTACCCATTGGTACCGTCCGACTCACCTGATTGGCCCTCTTCCGGGGAAGGCCGGCGAGTGGGCGCGGTTAAACCTTTACCTCGCATGAGACTATCTAAGAGTCATCTGTGGCGACAGGACAAGTTTACCTAGCCTATTTCAGCCCCTGTCGCATCGCCACGTCCTAAACACCATCATCCTCAACATTTTCTTTTTCCACTCACACACCCACACGCAAATGGAAATAGCAAACTAGAGGACCCTTGGATACGCCCGCACAAGTTATTCAGTTAGTAAGGAGCTCATACCCCCACCAATGGCAGCACGCTCAAACCTTGATTCTGAAGACAGGAACTCGCATCTAGGGGCAAGAGTGAGGCAAAACACCATCCCTGATGGCAACTCACCGAAGCCTTTTAAGCAAATTAGTTAAGTACCACACTTCACCACCATGTCTGAAACATTCCATCAACGTCAACAATTATGGAATTTAATCAACGGACATAAAGCATTTGACTAAGCATGGCTAAGCATCACTAAGCATATATATATAAAACAATTATATCCTTGTCTCCTTCCAACACATCAAACCTATGGTTCATAGGAGGGGAGCATGTGATGGTTCAGGGGAAAAACATGCATTCGTAGGATACTCTAGTATTGACCCAAAATTGTCATTGGAATCACATGCAATATGATGGTGGATAAAATAAGTTTATAAAGCAATAGGATGCTAGATTCCAAGAAGGTTAGGTTATCTCTTGTCTTGCTGCCGGGGCGTGTAGTGCTGCTCGTCGGAATAGGCGAGGGAACCCTCGACTCCGGAATCCATCGATACCCAAAATAATAACAAAAGAACAAATAAATAACAAGGAGATAAGGTGTAATGCACAATCACATGATGTCATGACAACTTTATGCAAAGATATCATCATTTAATTTATCTAACAAATTAAATGGAGTTCCAAATAATTAATGCAATTATTTGAAAACAACCCCATATTCCTCTTAGTGACCACATTATTTATAAATTATTACATTACAAAAGAAGTGGGTTAAATATGCATGAACATGACATGATTAAGTAGGTTTTGTTCTCCTGATCATTTTGGTACCATATTTGTAATTTCCCGAGTTACGATGAATAAATAGTGAATTAAATCATTAATTGAATTTAATTCTTTTACACAATTTATGAATAACATCAAATAAATATTTGTTATCATGATTTTATATTACCATGGTTTGATAGCATTTATCATGTCGATCACTTTGATATTTTATTCACAATTTTTGGTTAATTATTTCTCAAGTTATGATTTTCCCAATTTGGTATTATTTAAGCCATTTTAGGAATTCTTAAACAAAAGCAAAAATATTTTACCCAAAGGAGCATGGCAATGTTACCAACAGATAGGTAAGGTTTTTCTGAACAAAATGATATTTTATTTGCTAATTTTGGAGCAATATTTAAATAGTTATTAATTATTTTATTTTAAAGAAAAACTGTTTTTACTGTTTGGGCCGGCCTCCACATCGGCCCAGGCCGGTTTCCAGGCCGGGCTAGTGTCTGAGGCGACCGGCCTCCTGGCCGGCCCAGACGGGGCACCAGGCCGGTCACGGTCCAGATGATGCCGGCCTCCTGGCCGGCCCAGGCCGGGCGCTAGGCCGGGCCACCATCCGAGCCAACCGGCATTCTGGCCGGCCCAGGTAGTGTCGAGGCCGGGCGCTCGGTGGCGTGCGACGGCTCCGATGGTGAAATGGCCGGTGACAACGCCGTTTGGGCGGCGCTCCGCGGTGTGATCGGCGTGCAAAACCGGGCGGTGGTGAGGGCATATCAGTGCACGTGCACGGAGACGGAAAAACGAAGTGTGGCGACACGTGCGTGCTCGAACGCACGGCCATGACGGACGGCCGGCGGCCTCTCGCATGGAGGCGAGACTACAGAGGAGGAGGAGGGAGTTGTCCCGGAGGACGGCGCACTCACCCTCGGTGCGGGAGTGTGCTCGGTGGTGAAGGAGAAGGCCGGTGGCGACGACAATCGTGGTCGGCGGCTGTCGGACGGAGAGGAGGAAGACGAGGTCGTCGGCGCGATTACGGGCTCTCGGGCTCGATTCCTTCGGCGTGAAGGTGCACCACAGCGCGGCGGTGAAGATGGCGGCCTCAGCTCGAGCTCCAACGGCCGGAGGCGAGCAGCGTCGGCTCGATCTAGGGTTTCGCGGGTGGGGAAAGGGGAGCAGGTGAGGCCAGCGATTGGAGCAGGGGAGAGAGAGAGGTAGGGCGTCGCGGGGGTCCTCTTGACCAGCAGGGGAGTAGGTGGCGCGGCGGCATGGTGCGGGTGACGCCCCCCGCACAGTGAGGAAGAGGAGGGAAGGGAGAGGCTGACAGGGGGGCCCCCTATCAGATTTTTAAACAATTTGGCCTTTCCTTTTTGCAAATAAAAACCATAGTGCTTTGGGGATTTTATTGAGTCCCTTAAATTACTTTAAAAATTATGAAATTTTTTGAGTAGGCTCCACTTATCAGGTAGTGGCTCCACAAAAATTGGTGTCCTAAAATAAATTGCTTAGATCCAGATTTGTTCATAGTGTTGCATTATGATCATTTTGATAAATTGCAAAAATGTATTTATTCGGAGCACTTAAGTATTTACAAAAATAGTGAAATTAATCTGGGAAGATCCCAACATATTAATGAAGCACCCCATAATTTTATTTTGAAATTTTTGGAAAGGTTTTTGCTTCCTTTGTTTTAAATTTCCAAGTGTTGCTTTATTAACTTAGCAATTTAAATCTATATGCGATGATGCAATGAAAATAAAAAGTGAAAATTTGGCCCATATTTTAGGGTACCAAACTGGGGCTGTTACAGTTAAGGCTGCTCCAATCACCTTTTCCTCGGCAGCAATGTAAAGCTGGAACGGTAGACCACGAGCCGGCTTCCTTAGAACTGGAGGTGTAGACAAGCAGGCTTTTATTCTATCAAATGCCTCTTGCTGCCTTGCCCCCCAGGTGAACTCGTCATCATTCTTGAGTCAAAAGATCTGTGTGAATGCATCAACTTTCCCATACAAGTTAGTAATAAATCTTCTCAAATAATTTACCTTGCCTAGGAATTTCTGCATGTCCTTTTTACAAGTCGGCGCCTGCACTTTCTGGATAGTTTCAATCTTTGCCGGGTCAATTTCTATGCCAGCTTCATGTATGATAAAACCAAGGAACTTTCCAGCCGACACGCCAAAGGCACACTTCAAAGGATTTATCTTGAGCCCGTACTTCCTCATTCTTTCAAACGCAAGTCGTAAGTTGGCCAAATGATTTAACTCGCCGTTCGACTTGACAACTACGTCATCAATGTGTACTTCCAGTACAACTCCAAGAAGATCATGAAATATTAAATTCATCGCTCTCTGATATGTGGCACCAGCATTCTTTAACTCAAAGGTCATTATTGTCCACCCAAACAAACCAACGAACCCGGGGCAGCGAAACGCTGTCTTAGCCGAGTCCTCTTCAGCCATGAATATTTGATTGTACCCCGCGTTTCCGTCTAAAAAGCTGATGACTTTGTGCCCTGAGGCATCATTGATAAGCATGTTGGCTATTGGCATAGGATATTCATCTTTGGGCTTAGCTCGATTTAAATCTCTGAAGTCTATACATGCTCTGATCTTACCGGATCCTTTCTTCTCGACTAGCACAATGTTGGAGATCCAGTCAGCATATTTGGAAGGCCAGATAAAATTGGCCTTTAGAAGCCGGCCAATCTCTTCTTTGATCCGGTCATATATTGCCGGGTTGAATTTGCGAGCCGGCTGCTTATGTGGTCTGAAGCCGGCTTTTATCGGTAACCGATGCTCGACGAGCTCTCGGCTTAACCCGGGCATCTCGTGGTACTCCCAAGCAAAAAAGTCCATGTATTCCTTTACTAGCGTGATTAACTCGGATTTATAATCGGCTTCTAAGTTCCTGCTCAGAAAAGTCGGCCTGGGAATAGTGCCATCCCCAATATCTACCTCTTCGAGCGAGTCGGCCGACGTAAAACCTTGTCCCAACTTATCCATATTGTATGGTTCTTCAATTGCTTCACACATATCGGTCCTCCTGGCCCGATACTCATCCAAACGTCTTTGCAGCCATTCGTCGTTGGAATCCATTTTACTTGAGCCGTAGCCGATTACCACCAATCGGCTTTAGAGATACTGCACAAATCCATCCCTAGTTGCACTCAGGAAATCGAACCCGGATAAATCACGCCCCGAAAGACATGTAGCATTTGAGTGTTGCCAATCAACAATGGACTCGGCTAAAGCAATACATGCCGAGTTATCAGCATGAACGACTTTAATCTCATCATCGATCCATTGTACGAGCTGCTGGTGCATGGTAGATGGCACACACTGATTCGCGTGGAGCCAATCCCGTCCAAGTAGCAGATTGTAGTTCCCTTGCACTTCAACAACAAAGAATGCAGTAGCCAAAGTTTTGCTTCCTACTATGAGCTCCAAACTGATAACTCCTTTGGCCTCTATTCCTTCTCCTCCTTCGAACCCGTTCAGTACCATGTTCTTCTTCATTAGATCATTATCTTCTAGCTGTAACTTTTTGAAGACGGAATACGGCATCAGGTTTACCACAGCACCTCCATCGACCATCATCCTGGTAACCGGCTTCCCGTTGATATGTCCTTTGATGTACAAATGTTTAAGGTGCTTAACCGGTCCTCAGGTTTCTCGAAGACGGCATTCTTGGGTCCAACGTTGAGCTGCGCTAGTTCGCCTTCTTCTTCTACAGCACGGAATTCAGTAGGCAAATAATATACCATGTTAATATCCATACCTATCCGAGTCGGTGTACTTTCATAATCCAGCAAGTCTTCCTCTAGCAAATTTTCCGACTCGTCCATTATTGATTCCGGCAACTCTGTTTCGCCTTCTCCCGGCTCCTTGCTGGGCGAGTTCTCTGCCGAGTCCCTATTTGCCGACTCGTTTATTGCCGACTCCAATGTTTCTGACTCATCTCCTGCCAGCCTTTCACTCATCGAATTATCTGCCGAGTCCCCATTTGCCGACTTGTTATCTGACTCGCCCCTTGCCGGCTTGTCCCCTGCTTCCAAGTCCGCTGCTTCCACCTCATCTGCCCATGATGAATAAGTAATGACCGGTACAGAACCTGGCTCCGTCTCATTGCTTATAGCAGGACTTGGTGCAATCATCAAAGGATTCGTCACAGGAGTCGGCTTGGGTACCCAAACTTGAGCCGACACCATTGGTTTTTCAGTGTTGAATTTAGCGTCTCTGACTCACTCAGCTTTTCCTTCCGCCTTTTCCTGGTTTCTTGCCCTCTGTAGCTTCGGCCTTTGCGTCTTCGTTATACCTTGCGGGCACCAGTTTGGCTAGGTATATTTTGGGTCCCGGGGTTTAGCTGCTACGGCTTGGCTGGATCCGGCTTCATGGTCACTCGATTTCATGTTGGGCATGATAGCAAGTATCGGCTCATTGTTTGCCGGCCCGATGACCAGGTCCTTCAATTTCAGCATGTGCGTTCCAATGACCAATGAGTTATTTGGTACCAACCCACCTCCCAGGTCAGCTGCTTTAGTTCTGTCGTGGGTTGTCACGGCAAGTTCTTCCTTAGGGAAGATGAGTTCTGGGGCCATTGATGACTGAAGTACGCTGGAACGGTTAATCTCGCCAAGGAACAAGGATTTACCCAGGTTCGGCCCCTCTGATTCGAGGTAAAGACCTACTTCCTGCTTCTCTGTTATTGCTCTTGATATGTCTCGATTACAAGGGTCCGGCTCCCACAACTTAGGAGCCGGCGACTTCTCTCTGGTGGCTAGGGTTTCTCTACTGATTGAAGCTTATCGATCTAAGGTCCAGGACCCTGCTTATAAAGGCTGCCGGGTCCCTGGACTTACACTTTACACCGAGTCATACTAGAACACGGAGTCCTACTCTACGTCTTGGTCTTCCAAGTTTAGACTCCGGGTTGTACTTGGACTCCTTCCGGACGGGTCCTTTCTTCATCATGGGCCTTGGCCGGCTTGTCTCCAGCCCAGCCCATGCGACTTGATATGTGACTCGGCTTTGGCCTTCTTGGTCTTGGCGGGTCTACTTTCCGGGTCCATGGGCCTACCTATAAAGTATCCCCCCATCAGTAGCCCCCGAATTTATCTTGGGCACAGCTTGCGGCTTCCTCTGACTTGCTGATTCGACTCTCTGGGTCGACTCCTTCCACTTGAGCCAATGGCTCCAAAGTCGCCTGCTGCTAGCTCCAAGATGAATTCCTGCATAAAAACATAACACATATATAAAATGAGTCCACTCTTATCCCTCGCTCAAGCCACCACACTTGGCCCTCGTACTAGCAGGCCGGGTTCTGGTGTGACTCTTGCGAACAAGGGCTAGATAAGCTGACTTCACTGTCACAGGACTCGTCATTCTGGGACAAGCCGGCTACTTCCACATCTGTGACCTTTGACCTTTCTCATCGCGATTTCTTATCTGTCTGTTTAGCCGCTAGAACGTTTTTACTGAAACGTTATCGATAGTCAACTGTGGACCACTCTGTACTTCTAGGGTTTGACCCCCCTTTATAAATCGCGAAGGGTTAGGCCTTAAACCTCACTTGCCCCTTCAGCTCAAAGCTCTCCTTCCTCTCTTTCGCGCCCATCTCTTCCCGCGCCCAGCACGCCCCGCCCGCACGCCATGGCTCCCAAGCGCTCAAAGACCACATCGAAGGCCAAGGCGACCACATCGAGCAGGACGGTGAACATTGCCGCCGCGGCCGCCGCCGCCGCCAAATCTTCCTCCAAGCGATCGATCTCCGCCGATTGGAGTGGATCCACGGTCTCGGCGGAGCAATTGAAGACCCACAGGCTATCAGGTTTGATCCCCTCTAGCGCTCAAGCTCGGGCCCCTGGGGATGAGATTGTTCCCTCTCCTGCCAAGGATGAAGTTGTCGTCTTTGTCGAGCACCTATTTCGCGGCTTTTCTCCCCCCGGCGATGTTTTCTTCCGCCAGCTCCTCGAGCTTTATGAGCTGCGAATTCACGATCTTGCTCCCAACTCCATTCTCACACTTTCTAATTTTGTTGTTCTCTGTGAGGATTACCTCCAAATTAAACCTGACATCAACCTTTGGCTCGAGCTCTTTTACTGCAATCCCCAACCTGAAACCTCTGGGGGTCCTCTTCTCCAATGTGGCGCCGTCGCCCTTCAACGGCGCCTCAACTCCGTCTTCCCTAAGCCAGTTTTCCCAAATCGCATCAAAGACTGGCAAAGGACTTTCTTTTATTGCAAGGACACTTCTCCTGCAAATGAGCCTAAGCTTCCTTTGTTCTCTGAGGAACGCCTCCGGGCGACTCCTCTAATGAAAGCCAGGTGCCCAGAGGCCGACCGGCCAAGGGTCGAGTCTCTGATCACTCGCATCCGGGCCCTCTTGTCCCATAACTTGGAGAATCTGGATCTGGTCCGCTGCTGGACGACCTGGAGAATCCAGCCGCTGAGTCCTAGGACTCGGTTGATCTGCTCATATACCAGATGTGCTGGTGATGACCTCCGGGTTACAGAGCAGTTGTCTGATGGACCGGAGCTTGGTCGACTCATCAAGAAGTTAACTGGGAAACCGGTGAAGGATCAAGCTCATTTCGGGCTCCAACCCTTCTGCTCAACAAACCCAGCTCCTGATGTAAGTATTACTCTCTACTTTATTTCAACCTTGACTTCACTTGTATTGCTTGCTGACTCATGTTTACTAACTCATGTTGCTAACTCATGTTGCTACTCCTTGCAGCTCACCGACTCCTTCTGGAAGCCGGCCTCTGGAGCTGGTTCTAAGAATAAAGCTGAAGCTGAGGCTGAAGCTGAAGAAGAAATTCCTGCCACAGATCAAGCCACTGTGGCAGATGACACTGATGATGAGGATGAGGAGTCCTCCAGGAGGCTCCTGCTGATGATGATGCTGCCGATAAGGAGTCCTCGCCAGAGGCTCCCACTAAGAATGCTGATGAAGAGGAGTCCTCCCAAGAGGCTCCCATTGTGGAAGAAACCGACGATGACGAGTCCTCTCCAGAGGCTCCCCCCACTAGGCAAACTGACACTGCCTCTGCTGCTGCTCAACCATCTCCATCCGCAGAGTCCTCTGCCAGGAGTCATTCCTCATCCTCTCCAGCCTCGAACAACAATGGCTCTCGAGAGGCTGTTCCCAAGGTACCACTCTCACGAGTCCTTGGGTCCTCTCGCTCCCCAACTAAGCCTGAAGAGCAATTGCAGAGTGTCATTGCCGCCAGAAAGAGGAAGCTGCGTTCCGATGGGCCTGCAGACGCTCCTGAGCCTCTGCCAGTCTCACACCAACGGAAATCAACCTCTCCTCCCCAAAAGGACGACTCCTACAGCTCTGGTTTGTCAATGCCTTCCTCAAACTCCCAGGCCGCCTTGGACCTG
This sequence comes from Puccinellia tenuiflora, assembly GCA_012064385.1. Classification (NCBI taxonomy): domain Eukaryota; kingdom Viridiplantae; phylum Streptophyta; class Magnoliopsida; order Poales; family Poaceae; genus Puccinellia; species Puccinellia tenuiflora. Next base: position 1,210,356 of record QRDG01000175.1, on the reverse strand, counting down.
GAGACCAATGTTGGGTAAGACTCCTTTGTCTCTGTACTTGCAATTGTATGACTTCTGTCTTTCCTTTCACTAGGTTTATTGACTTCTATCTCTGAATATTTCAGGGCTCGGCCTTGTGCCAAGGTGACAAAGCTCCCAGGCATGGCTGATGTCTCCTCTGGGCGTGGACCTGCCCCTCCGTCGACTTCTCAGACAACCAGTACGAGGACAGGTCCCTCCATCGCTGCATCAGCTGGCGCAGCCACGACTCCTACCATTCCCGAGTCCTCTTCAAAGGCTCGGGAGGCGACTCCAACAACAGTCCAGCCCGGCTCTGGTGCTGTGACTCCTGATTCTGCGCCTCCAGTTCAGCCGACTCCTGTCAAGCCGACTCCTGCAGCCTCTCCCTCAATCAAGATCAAGTCGTCTACTGACTACAGTCGACTTCGGGTGGCAGATAACATGTCATTTTCCGAAGCCTATGCTGAAGCAGTCGACTTGAACGATCAAGCTGCTAGGTTGAAGGATGACGAGCAAGCGGCTCTTAGGTCTCTTCACATAGTTCATGAGGTAAGCTTGTCTGACTTCTCTTTTCATGCTTTCTGGCATCATCCTATCTCAGTAGCCCCCAAGCACCTGTCTGTGGTGTCTTGTGACTAGGATAGGTGCTTCATCCTGAAATCAAATCATTTGGTAGGTAGAACAAACTTGCATACTGTAGCCCCCAAGGCCTGAGTCCTTAGCTCTACTAGGACTCGGGGCTGATAATTTACTGTCTGTCGGGTCCTTAGACCAAAAATTTCTGCACGAGTAGCCCCCAAGCGCCGAGTTGTCAGCCTGCGACGACTTGGAGCTACCAATATGTCCACACTATTCATAATCAATCTGAGGAAAAGTTTTGATCTGCCAGTAGCCCCCAAGCGCCAAGTTGCTAACTTGTGGCGACTTGGAGCTTATGACTTGTCGATTAGGACTCATGCCTGCTTTTCTGATAGAAAGAATTGACTCCTGAGTAGCCCCCAAGCGCCAAGTTGTTAACTTGTGACGACTTGGAGCTCGTGAGTTCTATATTTGACTTGTGGATCTCACTTGTGCTTTATGACTTGTAATTGCAGTGCATCGTCTCCAAGATGAAGAGAGACATGAAAGAACTTGAGGACCAGGCAGCTGCTAGTACCAGATCTGCCCTGGCCGAAAAAGAACACTCCCTTCAGCTTGAGAAGGATCTGAAGGCCTTAACTGCTCAACTGGAGCAGGTGAAAAAAGAGTCGGCTGAGGCCAAAAAGATTGCTCAGAAGGCACACAATGACCTACAAGCCGTGTTCAACACTTGCAAGAAGGGCATTGGTGCAATGTGTCAGCATATATTTGGTGAGTTTATGACTTTTGCTTGCTTCCTTTTGTACCTTTCTGAATTGCTTTTCAACTGACAATGACTCCTTGATTTCCTTTCTGCAGGGGCTGACTCCCCCAAGCTTAAATTGCCCACAAGCAAACAACTGTCTGAGATGCTTGATTACTGTCACGGGCTACAAGAGGGAGCCCGTTCTGTGGTCAAGTATCTGAATCACAAAGGCAAGTGCCCCAAAGAGCCTGAACGTCTGGTGGATGAGTTGTCCAGGGCACCAGGTTATGTGCGTTTGTGGAAACAATCTTCTATGAGGAGATCTGCTATCAGGATCCTGGCCTTAGCCCACAGCTACTATCCCACTGTTCTTGAGCCAGCAATGCTTACAATGGGGAAGCCTGAGCAGCATGAAGATGGCAAGCCTTTTACTCAGAATGATTTCATAGCCGAAGAAAAGCTGGTGCGGCCATATGCTTGTGAGATTGCCAATAAGATGGACCCTGAGGTATGGGTTCATCATTATGATTTGGAGAACAAGAGAGTCGCTCCAGTACATCCTGAGATAGTAAACTTTGGCCGCCCATCACAGGACCCATCTGGTGTATTCGCTGCCTCTGCCGGTCCGAGTTCATCATCACCGGCGGCTCCTGTGCCAAGTGCTGAGCCTACCCTGAAGACTCCTGCTGCGCCCACTCCTTCTAGAGCTGTCTCTGGAGACGCTCAGAAACAAGCAGATCTTACCAAGCATATGAAGAGTCCCAAGGGTACTGGATTTCAAACGAAGAAAGTCGCCACCAAGCCTCCATTGAAGCCGGCTCCTTCCTCCGCTGCTCAAGCACAAGGCAAATCTCCTGCTAAGAAGAACTCATCGACTCCTGCTGTTCAAGCAAAGGACAAGTCGCCTGCTAAGGAGGACTCCTCAACTCTGGCTAAGGAGTCGACTCCTCTAGAAGACCACCCTTTGAATGACTTTTGAGTACTATGTAATACTTTGTTACTGTTGAGACTTTGTAATTATGCATTATGGGTGCTTTTAAACTATTGAGCTTGTTGAGCTCTTTTGAGTTGTAAAGATGCACTACTGGTGCTTTAAACTATTTAGCTTGTTAGCTATTTTGAAATTTGTGCCAATCGGCTTGGTTCTTATAACCCGTCTAGTTTTTCACTGATGAATAAGTAGGCCCTGCATGACTTCTCGTACAGCTTGTGCTGACAGGTTCTTAACTCATATGTTCCTTAGGATCCATAAGAGAAAGAAACAAGTCATGCCTGTAGATAGATCATATTGTGCAGGATGCATCTGACTTACCAGCGAGAAAACTAGGAAAATTTGGCTACTGTGCCGGGTCCAAGAGTTTAAGCTTAACTTTTTTCACTGAAAAGCAAGCCCCAAGAACCTGATGATCAAAATTTAAAGAACAAAGCGCACTCACTGGGTGACTCGACTAAAGGACTCATGTTCACAGAAGCCGGCTTTATTTCATTTGATCATAATAATTGATTACATCTAGGCATGGCTCACTGGGCTCATTGCCTTTCAACTCATGAATCTATTACAACTTAGGTATAATATGGACGTAGCTGAGCTATGTTCCAAGGCCTCTTTGCCTCTGCATAAGGATCTAGAGTATGAGCTGTATCAGCTCCTTTGCCTACACTTGCCGGCTCTCGCACATCCATCAGATAGTACGATCCATTGTTCAGATTCTTGCTTATGACGAACGGTCCTTCCCATGGTGGAGATAACTTGTGCATCCCTTCCTTACTCTGGACAAGGCGAAGCACTAAGTCTCCTTCCTGGAAAGTCCTGGTTTTGACTCTGCGTGCGTGATATCGCCGCAGGTCCTGCTGATAAACTGCTGATCTCTCAAGGGCTAGCTCCCTTGCTTCCTCAAGTGCATCGACCGAGTCCTGGCGGGCGAGTTCGTTTTCTGTCTCCACATAATTGGCGACTCGTGGCGAGTCATGCAACAAGTCGCTTGGCAAGACAGCTTCTGCTCCATACACCATGAAGAAAGGTGTGAAGCCAGTAGATCTGTTAGGAGTCGTCCTGATGCTCCAAAGCACTGCTGGTAACTCCTCAACCCAAGACCCGGCGGCTCTTAGCAGAGGGACCCGGAGCCGGGGCTTAATTCCCTTTAGCAACTCCTGGTTTGCCCTCTCTGCTTGTCCATTGGACTGTGGATGTGCCACTGAGGCTAGGTCGAGTCTGATGTTGTTCTCACCACAAAACTTGGCCATCTCTCCAACTGATAAGTTGGTACCATTGTCTGTAATGATGCTATGAGGATACCCAAAACGTGTGGCTATCTTCTTGAAGAATCTCACAGCTGATGCACCGTCGACTCTGCTGACGGGTTCCACTTCCACCCACTTGGTGAACTTGTCAACTGCTACTAGCAGATGGGTCTTCTGACAAGGCGACTTTGAGAAAGGGCCCACCATGTCGAGTCCCCAAACTGCAAATGGCCAAGTGATAGGGATGGTTCTGAGTTCTTGAGCTGGCACGTGGTCTTGCCTTGCGTACCTTTGACATCCATCACAGACTCGAACTATCCTCTCTGCATCTAAATGTGCTATCAACCAAAAGAACCCGTGTCTGAAAGCTTTTGACACCAAGGATCTAGTGGATGCATGATGACCACAATCTCCTGCATGGATCTCTTGCAATATTTGCTTGCCCTCTTCTGGAGACACACATCTCTGGTAGACTCCAGTAACGCTTCTTCTATATAACTCGCCGTTAATGACTGTATATGACTTGCATCGCCTGATGAGCTGCTTTCGCTTGACCTCATCCTTTGGGAGTTCACCTCCTCATAGAAGACGTAGAGTAGGACTCCGTGTTCTAGTATGACTCGGTGTAAAGTGTAAGTCCAGGGACTCGGCAGCCTTTATAAGCAGGGTCCTGGACCTTAGATCGATAAGCTTCAATCAGTAGAGAAACCCTAGCCACCAGAGAGAAGTCGCCGGCTCCTAAGTTGTGGGAGCCGGACCCTTGTAATCGAGACATATCAAGAGCAATAACAGAGAAGCAGGAAGTAGGTCTTTACCTCGAATCAGAGGGGCCGAACCTGGGTAAATCCTTGTTCCTTGGCGAGATTAACCGTTCCAGCGTACTTCAGTCATCAATGGCCCCAGAACTCATCTTCCCTAAGGAAGAACTTGCCGTGACAACCCCACGACAGTTGGCGCCCACCGTGGGGCCTACGGTGACGAAAGGAGTCGAGATCGTTGGAGCTGCTCGTCGAGCTATGGAGAAACTCGCCATCGGGCGGGTCTACACAGATGAGCATGGAGAGACAGAGATCGACGACTCAGGCTGGACCTCGGAGATGAACGAAGTCGACGAGGGCTATCAGCTTGTCTTTGGAGGAATCAACGTGTTCGTCGGGATGGTGTGCGCGTCGGGTCTTCGCGAGAACTCGGCGGAGTCGGTGCCAGAGCTAACTGTCATCGTCGAGTCCGACGGTGAGGAGTCGGTCGGAACTTCAGAGGTCGGCATCATCGCCGAGTCTGAGGGACCCCTAGCTGAGGAACCAGATGTGATGCAGGAGTCAGATTCAGATTATGATGCAGATTCAGAGTCCATCCTACCCTTGTTTGAAGATTCAGATTGTAGCCTATCTCCTGCGGGGTGAACTCCCAAAGGATGAGGTCAAGCGAAAGCAGCTCATCAGGCGATGCAAGTCATATACAGTCATTAACGGCGAGTTATATAGAAGAAGCGTTACTGGAGTCTACCAGAGATGTGTGTCTCCAGAAGAGGGCAAGCAAATATTGCAAGAGATCCATGCAGGAGATTGTGGTCATCATGCATCCACTAGATCCTTGGTGTCAAAAGCTTTCAGACACGGGTTCTTTTGGTTGACAGCACATTTAGATGCAGAGAGGATAGTTCGAGTCTGTGATGGATGTCAAAGGTACGCAAGGCAAGACCACGTGCCAGCTCAAGAACTCAGAACCATCCCTATCACTTGGCCATTTGCAGTTTGGGGACTCGACATGGTGGGCCCTTTCTCAAAGTCGCCTTGTCAGAAGACCCATCTGCTAGTAGCAGTTGACAAGTTCACCAAGTGGGTGGAAGTGGAACCCGTCAGCAGAGTCGACGGTGCATCAGCTGTGAGATTCTTCAAGAAGATAGCCACACGTTTTGGGTATCCTCATAGCATCATTACAGACAATGGTACCAACTTATCAGTTGGAGAGATGGCCAAGTTTTGCGGTGAGAACAACATCAGACTCGACCTAGCCTCAGTGGCACATCCACAGTCCAATGGACAAGCAGAGAGGGCAAACCAGGAGTTGCTAAAGGGAATTAAGCCCCGGCTCCGGGTCCCTCTGCTAAGAGCCGCCGGGTCTTGGGTTGAGGAGTTACCAGCAGTGCTTTGGAGCATCAGGACGACTCCTAACAGATCTACTGGCTTCACACCTTTCTTCATGGTGTATGGAGCAGAAGCTGTCTTGCCAAGCGACTTGTTGCATGACTCGCCACGAGTCGCCAATTATGTGGAGACAGAAAACGAACTCGCCCGCCAGGACTCGGTCGATGCACTTGAGGAAGCAAGGGAGCTAGCCCTTGAGAGATCAGCAGTTTATCAGCAGGACCTGCGGCGATATCACGCACGCAGAGTCAAAACCAGGACTTTCCAGGAAGGAGACTTAGTGCTTCGCCTTGTCCAGAGTAAGGAAGGGATGCACAAGTTATCTCCACCATGGGAAGGACCGTTCGTCATAAGCAAGAATCTGAACAACGGATCGTACTATCTAATGGATGTGCGAGAGCCGGCAAGTGTAGGCAAAGGAGCTGATACAGCTCATACTCTAGATCCTTATGCAGAGGCAAAGAGGCCTTGGAACATAGCTCAGCTACGTCCATATTATACCTAAGTTGTAATAGATTCATGAGTTGAAAGGCAATGAGCCCAGTGAGCCATGCCTAGATGTAATCAAATTATTATGATCAAATGAAATAAAGCCGGCTTCTGTGAACATGAGTCCTTTAGTCGAGTCACCCAGTGAGTGCGCTTTGTTCTTTAAATTTTGATCATCAGGTTCTTGGGGCTTGCTTTTCAGTGAAAAAAGTTAAGCTTAAACTCTTGGACCCGGCACAGTAGCCAAATTTTCCTAGTTTTCTCGCTGGTAAGTCAGATGCATCCTGCACAATATGATCTATCTACAGGCATGACTTGTTTCTTTCTCTTATGGATCCTAAGGAACATATGAGTTAAGAACCTGTCAGCACAAGCTGTACGAGAAGTCATGCAGGGCCTACTTATTCATCAGTGAAAAACTAGACGGGTTATAAGAACCAAGCCGATTGGCACAAATTCAAAATAGCTAACAAGCTAAATAGTTTAAAGCACCAGTAGTGCATCTTTACAACTCAAAAGAGCTCAACAAGCTCAATAGTTTAAAAGCACCCATAGTGCATAATTACAAAGTCTCAACAGTAACACAGCATTACATAGTACTCAAAAGTCATTCAAAGGGTGGTCTTCTAGAGGAGTCGACTCCTTAGCCAGAGTTGAGGAGTCCTCCTTAGCAGGCGACTTGTCCTTTGCTTGAACAGCAGGAGTCGATGAGTTCTTCTTAGCAGGAGATTTGCCTTGTGCTTGAGCAGCGGAGGAAGGAGCCGGCTTCAATGGAGGCTTGGTGGCGACTTTCTTCGTTTGAAATCCAGTACCCTTGGGACTCTTCATATGCTTGGTAAGATCTGCTTGTTTCTGAGCGTCTCCAGAGACAGCTCTAGAAGGAGTGGGCGCAGCAGGAGTCTTCAGGGTAGGCTCAGCACTTGGCACAGGAGCCGCCGGTGATGATGAACTCGGACCGGCAGAGGCAGCGAATACACCAGATGGGTCCTGTGATGGGCGGCCAAAGTTTACTATCTCAGGATGTACTGGAGCGACTCTCTTGTTCTCCAAATCATAATGATGAACCCATACCTCAGGGTCCATCTTATTGGCAATCTCACAAGCATATGGCCGCACCAGCTTTTCTTCGGCTATGAAATCATTCTGAGTAAAAGGCTTGCCATCTTCATGCTGCTCAGGCTTCCCCATTGTAAGCATTGCTGGCTCAAGAACAGTGGGATAGTAGCTGTGGGCTAAGGCCAGGATCCTGATAGCAGATCTCCTCATAGAAGATTGTTTCCACAAACGCACATAGCCTGGTGCTCTGGACAACTCGTCCACCAGACGTTCAGGCTCTTTGGGGCACTTGCCTTTATGATTCAGATACTTGACCACAGAACGGGCTCCCTCTTGTAGCCCGTGACAGTAATCAAGCATCTCAGACAGTTGTTTGCTTGTGGGCAATTTAAGCTTGGGGGAGTCAGCCCCTGCAGAAAGGAAATCAAGGAGTCATTGTCAGTTGAAAAGCAATTCAGAAAGGTACAAAAGGAAGCAAGCAAAAGTCATAAACTCACCAAATATATGCTGACACATTGCACCAATGCCCTTCTTGCAAGTGTTGAACACGGCTTGTAGGTCATTGTGTGCCTTCTGAGCAATCTTTTTGGCCTCAGCCGACTCTTTTTTCACCTGCTCCAGTTGAGCAGTTAAGGCCTTCAGATCCTTCTCAAGCTGAAGGGAGTGTTCTTTTTCGGCCAGGGCAGATCTGGTACTAGCAGCTGCCTGGTCCTCAAGTTCTTTCATGTCTCTCTTCATCTTGGAGACGATGCACTGCAATTACAAGTCATAAAGCACAAGTGAGATCCACAAGTCAAATACAGAACTCATGAGCTCCAAGTCGTCACAAGTTAACAACTTGGCGCTTGGGGGCTACTCAGGAGTCAATTCTTTCTATCAGAAAAGCAGGCATGAGTCCTAATCGACAAGTCATAAGCTCCAAGTCGCCACAAGTTAGCAACTTGGCGCTTGGGGGCTACTGGCAGATCAGAATTTTTTCCTCAGGTTAATTATGAATAGTGTGGGCGTATTGGTAGCTCCAAGTCGTCGCAGGCTAACAACTCGGCGCTTGGGGGCTACTCATGCAGAAATTTTTGGTCTAAGGACCCGACAGATAGTAAACTATCAGCCCCGAGTCCTAGTAGAGCTAAGGACTCAGTGCTTGGGGGCTACAGTGTGCAAAATTTTTTCCATATAGCAATTGAGTTCAGTATCAAATCAAAGCACCTATCCTAGTCACAAGTCACCACAGACAGGTGCTTGGGGGCTACTGAGATAGGATGATGCCAGAAAGCATGAAAGGAGAAGTCAGACAAGCTTACCTCATGAACTATGTGAAGAGACCTAAGAGCCGCTTGCTCGTCATCCTTCAACCTAGCAGCTTGATCGTTCAAGTCGACTGCTTCAGCATAGGCTTCGGAAAATGACATGTTATCTGCCACCCGAAGTCGACTGTAGTCAGTAGACGACTTGATCTTGATTGAGGGAGAGGCTGCAGGAGTCGGCTTGACAGGAGTCGGCTGAACTGGAGGCGCAGAATCAGGAGTCACAGCGCCAGAGCTGGGCTGGACTGTTGTTGGAGTCGTCGCTCGAGCCTTTGAAGAGGACTCGGGGACAGTAGGAGTCGTGGCTGCGCCGGCTGATGCAGCGATGGAGGGACCTGTCCTCGTACTGGTTGTTGGAGAAGTCGATGGAGGGGCAGGTCCACGCCCAGAGGAGACATCAGTCATGCCTGGGAGCTTTGACACCTTGGCACAAGGCCGAGCCCTGAAATATTCAGAAATAGAAGTCAATAAACCTAGTGAAAGGAAAAAACAGAAATCATACAATTGCAAGTACAGAGACAAAGGAGTCTTACCCAACATTGGTCTCCAGGTCCAAGGCGGCCTGGGAGTTTGAGGAAGGCATTGACAAACCAGAGCTGTAGGAGTCGTCCTTCAGGGGAGGAGAGGTTGATTTCCGTTGGTGTGAGACTGGCAGAGGCTCAGGAGCGTCTGCAGGCCCATCGGAACGCAGCTTCCTCTTTCTGGCGGCAATGACACTCTGCAATTGCTCTTCAGGCTTAGTTGGGGAGCGAGAGGACCCAAGGACTCGTGAGAGTGGTACCTTGGGAACAGCCTCTCGAGAGCCATTGTTGTTCGAGGCTGGAGAGGATGAGGAATGACTCCTGGCAGAGGACTCTGCGGATGGAGATGGTTGAGCAGCAGCAGAGGCAGTGTCAGTTTGCCTAGTGGGGGGAGCCTCTGGAGAGGACTCGTCATCGTCGGTTTCTTCCACAATGGGAGCCTCTTGGGAGGACTCCTCTTCATCAGCATTCTTAGTGGGAGCCTCTGGCGAGGACTCCTTATCGGCAGCATCATCATCAGCAGGAGCCTCCTGAGAGGACTCCTCATCCTCATCATCAGTGTCATCTGCCACAGTGGCTTGATCTGTGGCAGGAATTTCTTCTTCAGCTTCAGCCTCAGCTTCAGCTTTATTCTTAGAACCAGCTCCAGAGGCCGGCTTCCAGAAGGAGTCGGTGAGCTGCAAAGGAGTTAGTAAACATGAGTCAGCAAGCAATACAAGTGAAGTCAAGGTTGAAATAAAGTAGAAAGTAATACTTACATCAGGAGCTGGGTTTGTTGAGCAGAAGGGTTGGAGCCCGAAGTGAGCTTGATCCTTCACCGGTTTCCCAGTCAACTTCTTGATGAGTCGACCAAGCTCCGGTCCATCAGACAACTGCTCTGTAACCCGGAGGTCATCACCAGCACATCTGGTATATGAGCAGATCAACCGAGTCCTAGGACTCAGCGGCTGGATTCTCCAGGTCGTCCAGCAGCGGACCAGATCCAGATTCTCCAGGTTATGGGACAAGAGTGCCCGGATGCGAGTAATAAGAGACTCGACCCTTGGCCGGTCGGCCTCTGGGCACCTGGCTTTCATTAGAGGAGTCGCCCGGAGGCGTTCCTCAGAGAACAAAGGAAGCTTAGGCTCATTTGCAGGAGAAGTGTCCTTGCAATAAAAGAAAGTCCTTTGCCAGTCTTTGATGCGATTTGGGAAAACTGGCTTAGGGAAGACGGAGTTGAGGCGCCGTTGAAGGGCGACGGCGCCACATTGGAGAAGAGGACCCCCAGAGGTTTCGGGTTGAGGATTGCAGTAAAAGAGCTCGAGCCAAAGGTTGATATCAGGTTTAATTTGGAGGTAATCCTCACAAAGAACAACGAAATTAGAAAGTGTGAGAATGGAGTTGGGAGCAAGATCGTGAATCCGCAGCTCGTAAAGCTCGAGGAGCTGGCGGAAGAAAAAATCGCCGGGAGGAGAAAAGCCGCGAAATAGGTGCTCGACAAAGACGACAACTTCATCCTTGGCAGGAGAGGGAACAATCTCATCCCCAGGGGCCCGAGCTTGAGCGCTAGAGGGGATCAAACCTGATAGCCTGTGGGTCTTCAATTGCTCCGTCGAGACCGTGGATCCACTCCAATCGGCGGAGATCGATCGCTTGGAGGAAGATTTGGCGGCGGCGGCGGCCGCGGCGGCAATGTTCACCGTCCTGCTCGACGTGGTCGCCTTGGCCTTGGAGGTGCCCTTGGTGGGGCGCTTGGGGGCCATGGCGTGCGTGCGGGGCGAGAGGGAGCGCTGCGCGGGAAAGGAACGAGTGCAGGAGAGATGGAAAGTTTGGGGAATGAAAGGCTTGGTGACGATTCGGTTCTCACCTTTTGGTATTTATGATAGGGTAAAAACCCTAGAGGTTTACAGTGGTGGCCCACGGTAAAATCGTGGATAACGATTCGATAGTCAAAAGATAAGGTTACAGAGAGGGAAGAATAGCCGGCTTGTTCCAGGAAGCCGAGTCCCATGACTTAAAGAGTTGAAAATTGACAGAGTAGTGCACAGGAATAGCCACAGACTCGGCCAAGTGTTATAAAGAGCTAGAGCGGTGGACTTGTGCGAAAGGACAGGACAGACTCATTTCATATATGTAATATGTTTTTATGCAGGAATTCACCTTGGAGCTAGCAGCAGGCGACTTTGGAGCCATTGGCTCAAGTGGAAGGAGTCGACCCAGAGAGTCGAACCAACAAGTCATGGGAAGCCGCCAAGCTGTGCCCAAGATAAATTCGGGGGCTACTGATGGGGGGATACTTTATAGGTAGGCCCATGGACCCGGAAAGTAGACCCGCCAAGACCAAGAAGGCCAAAGCCGAGTCACATATCAAGTCGCATGGGCTGGGCTGGAGACAAGCCGGCCAAGGCCCATGATGAAGAAAGGACCCGTCCGGAAGGAGTCCAAGTACAACCCGGAGTCTAAACTTGGAAGACCAAGACGTAGAGTAGGACTCCGTGTTCTAGTATGACTCGGTGTAAAGTGTAAGTCCAGAGACCCGGCAGCCTTTATAAGCGGGGTCCTGGACCTTAGATCGACAAGTTCCAAGAGAGAAGTTCAACCAGTAGAGATAAGCTTCAACCAGTAGAGAAACCCTAGCCACCAGAGAGAAGTCGCCGGCTCCTAAATTGTGGGAGCCGGGTCCTTGTAATCGAGACATATCAAGAGCAATAACAGAGAAGCAGGAAGTAGGTCTTTACCTCGAATCAGAGGGGCCGAACCTGGGTAAATCCTTGTTCCTTGGCGAGATTAACCGTTCCAGCGTACTTCAGTCATCAATGGCCCCAGAACTCATCTTCCCTAAGGAAGAACTTGCCGTGACAACCCCACGACACGTCTTGTCCCTACAATCACGGGGCAGGTGCCAAGCCACTTGCATGATGGGACGAGGCCACTTGACCAGAGTGATTGACCTCCATGCCGCTGACCGAAGCGTTACCAGGGAGCAGTGCGCCGGAGGAGATAGACGGGACGTGCCACGGCGCGGTGACGGAAGCGGTCAGAGGACCGGGCGTGGCTACAGTCCGGGCTACGCCAGCACTGATGTCAGCCCTAAACTTGTGCCCTGGGCTTCCCTTTATAAGGAGCACCGGGGGCTCCTCTTACGACGACGCTGGCACGGAGACTTGCCTCACGCATACACGCTTAAGCCTTTATTTCGTAGCCAGGTAGAGAGCCAACAAGCGACCCCGAGACTCGGTTGAGGCCTAGACCGTGCTGTTCTTCCATCACAGCTCAAGGAGCAAGCTTGTAAATCAGAGATAGTCCATATATATCGATCATATAGGCAGGAGTAGGGGTGTTATCTCCTCACGAGAGCCCCGAACCTGGGTAAAACCGTGTGTGTTGTGTTCTTTGTGTGCGTGTTCGTGCGCGCAAGCCCTCCCCGGGTGCCTCCAGCGTCCATCGGCCCCACAAATCAAGCCATCCTATGGCATCTGCCATGACTCCACCACGACAGTTGGCGCCCACCGTGGGGCCAGCAGCGGCGCTGGCTGGAGTCTTCATCCGGACGGGTTCTCTCATCGCGTCGGGTGAGCGCGTGGTCTGTGGCCTTGTCCACAGATTCGGCTCCCTCAACGTCGTCAGCGACAACGCAGGTTGCTTCGGCAGCAGGCCACTGCCCCGGAACGGATGCCTCATCGACTTCGGCGCGCTCACGGTCTACGTCGCCACCGAGGTCCCTTGCAGGTTCCCTGAAATGGTGCAGCTGGGAGCGGATCCACCCGCAGTCTGCGCAGCTCGCGGCCGGCGTACCGCTCGCCCCGCTAGCTGCGTGGAAGTCATGATGACCGCCCCGGGCGTCGGTATCGGCAAAGCCATGGCGGGCGATGCTGATCCCGGCACCAGGTCGGCAAGAACAGGGCGTCCGCCCTTGGAGAAACCGGAGAACCGTGTGGCACAGGCCAGCACATCCAGCGTGCCAGGTGACGCCGAGTCCTCTTCAGGACGTGATTCAGAAGCTGGCAACCCCAGTCGCACCGAGCGCAGATGCTGCCCTGACTCAAGCCGAGTTGGAGGTGCAGCGCCAGAACATACTCCAGGAGGCCAGAGAGGTGGCCCGAGTCAGGCAGGAGTTCGACATATCAATGCGTGAGTATAACTCGGCTCACGGTTTTACTCTAGTAGCAAACCCAGTTAGTCGCATCGACGAGGTGCGTGCCCGAGGTAGAGACCTCAACGCAGAGATAGCTAGAGATGGTAGAGACTAGATCTGCTAGAACTCCTAGTTACGTGTCGGCTGAAAATCCGAGATACAGCACACCCGGAAAGAACCTTAGGGCAGCAGAGGCAGCCATAGCCGAGTTGGCCGGTCTATCCGGAGACGCTCGCTCTAGGCAGCAGGATCGGGTAAACGAGTTGGTGGCTGTTGCTAACCGACAGAATGAGGCCTACCGTAAGGCTAACCCGGATGCGGCTCGATCTCGGTTCCTTCACTCAAATGGTGGAGCAGGGGAAATGTCCAAGGGACAGGCCTCCTCGCCGTATGTCGGTAGGAGCAGAGGCCAGAGTGTGAACTCTGGCAAGAACAAGCAGATACAGGCGTATGATCCGGCTTATGCCGGAAAGCAAGTAGCCGAGCAAGGCAATGCCGGTCGGGGAAAGCCAGGACCCGCCCAGGGCAGGCAAGAAGCAAACCGAGTTATCCCGGCGAATCAAGGCCAGCCACCTCGGCCCCCGACACCAATTCCACCTCGTCCACGACATGGTGCCGAGTACGCTGAACCGGCCGCCGACCGATACGATGATGGTTACTCGGCCATGGAGCGGGCCGGGTACACAAGATATAGAGACCTGGCGTCCGAGGGTGCACTCGGTGCCAGGCTGGGAGCTCGCCAGTTGCCGGCACACGATGTCCGGAACAAGCTTGACAGAATCTATCTGTCCGAGCTCTGGAGGAGCAAGGCCCACCGGGTCCGGCATGTTTTGGACCTCGGATAATGAAGCAGGCACCTGTGCCGAATTTCCAGTTACCTCGGGGTGCCAAGATGTATGACGGCAGTACCAAGCCGGAGGACTGGCTGACAGATTATGTCACCGCTGTGCACATCGCCGGCGGAAGTCGCAGATGGGCAGTGCGGTATGTACCGCAAATGCTTGAAGGACCAGCCCGGATCTGGCTGAACAACCTGGAGGAGGACAGCATTGATTGCTGGTTGGATTTCTCCGAAGCATTCGTCAGCAACTTCTCTAGCACATACAAGAGGCCGAATCGCCCTCAGCAGCTGTCCATGTGTCGGCAGAGAGAGGACGAAACCGACCGAGAGTACTTGACTCGGTGGAGCACGATCCGCAACTCCTGCGAAGGAGTGATCGAGTCGCAGGCCATTGCATGGTTTGCACAAGGGTGCCGACATGGCTCCATGCTCTGGCAGAGACTCCAGAGAGAAATGCCGGCCACCTTGGCCGAGACAATCAAGATTGCTGATAGCTACGCTTTGGGTGATCCGACACAGCCCTTACTGGCCCCGGTCGACCGAGATAGATCGGGTCGGCGAGGTGATCGTTCGGATTACCGAGGAAAGAGAAGAGAGGAGAGGCCGGATTACCGGTATGGGTCAGACCAGGTTGCTGCCATCGACCAAGATCAGATGGATGCCGGCAACAGCCAGAGACAGAAGAATGACGGTCCCGCGTGGGGCCAGAACTCGGAAGGAAGGAGGCCGTGGGACGGCGAAAAAAGACCGTGGAATGGTGAGAGGAAGCCATGGAACGGCGACAAGAGGCAGTGGAGTAACCCCAATGGGACGATGCCGGACGATCCCTGCAGCTACCACACCAAGCACCCCTGCAGACCGGCTCAGCACTCGAACCGGAACTGCAGCCGGAACAGGCGCCCGCGGGAGAACACAGGTCCGGCGACTCGACCCGCACCACTCACGGGTGTGAACGCTATCCCGGTGAACGCCCAAGCAAGGCCTGAAGATGTCAACCAGGTAGCCAACATGGCCAACACCAACAACAACTTCAACTACCCCGGCAACAACGCTGGCCCGAGTCGGCAAAATCAATACCGAGAGCCTCACCAGAGTTACATGGTCTTTGTGACCGAGCCCAATGACAAGCAGAGTCAGCACAGGCGTGCGATGGAGGTAAATGCCGTTATGCCGGCGGTGCCGAAATTCATGTACTGGTCCGAGGATGAGATCAGCTGGAGCGTCAGGGACCATCCAAAGGTCATGCCCAACCCAGGGGGTTATGCTCTAGTGTTGGATCCGACATTCGTCGGGCCCAGCATCAATGTCAGATTTTCCCGGGTCCTCGTTGATAACGGGAGCAGCATCAACATCATGTACCGGGATACCATGGTCAAACTCGGCATAACCGAGAATATGATGCAGCCCAGCCGAACCACCTTCCACGGCATCGTGCCGGGTGTTTCACATGCACCCATGGGCACGGTTTGGGTCGATGTCGCCTTCGGTGACAAAAGCAACTGCCGGACTGAGAGTCTGCTGTTCGAGGTCGTGGATCTCGAAAGCCCGTATCACGCTTTACTCGGCAGGCCGGCACTCGCCAAGTTCATGGCGTCCACTCATGTGGCTTATCTGAAGATGAAACTTCCGGGTCCAAATGGTGTCATCACCATCTCGGGAGACTACAAGCGTTCCATGGAGTGCGCCTCAGCCGGGTCATCCCTGGCCGAATCACTGGTGATCGCCGCCGAGAAAAGGAGAATCCATGAGGTGGTGGCTCTGGCCCAGGCATCTCAGCTCGGCATGCCGAGTGTGGCCAACCCGCAGCAAACTGCAACCTTCCAGGCGGCGAAGGAATCGAAGAAGGTCGGCATCGACGAGGCTAACCCGGACCGCTCCGTCATCATCGGTGCCGGGTTGGACAAGAAATAGGAAAGCGAGCTCATCAACTTCCTCCGTGAGAATCGGGATATCTTTGCATGGTCCAGTCAGGACTTGCCGGGTGTTCCGAGGGAGTTGGCTGAGCACTCTCTGCACGTCAGGCCGGATGCCAGGCCCGTGAAGCAACCGACTCGGCGTCTCGCCGAAGAAAGAAGAAAGGCGGTGGGTGATGAGTTAGCCAAGTTACTCGCATCAAACTCCGTCGTGGAAGTAAAGTACCCGGACTGGTTGGCTAACCCGGTCATGGTAGAGAAGAAGAAGGAAGACCTGGATGCGCCTACTGTCTGGCGCATGTGTATCGACTACACCCACCTGAACAAGGCTTGTCCGAAAGATCCTTTCCCGTTGCCCCGGATCGATCAAGTGATCGACTCCACGGCCGGATGTCAGCTGTTATCCTTTGTGGATGCCTACTCTGGTTTTCACCAGATCCCGTTAAATCCGGATGATCAAATAAAGACTGCTTTTATCACCCCGTACGGGGCTTATTGCTATCGTGTCATGTGTTTTGGTTTGAGAAATGCCGGCGCTACTTATCAGCGCTGTATGCAGAAATGTTTGCATGATCAGATAGGAAAAAATGTGCAGGTATATGTCGACGACATAGTCATAAAAACAAAAGAAAAACATACTCTGTTAGATGATCTCAGAGAAACATTCGCAAACCTGCGGAAATTCCGATTAAAACTTAATCCGGATAAGTGTACATTCGGTGTGCCGGCCGGAAAGTTACTCGGTTTCCTCGTGTCGAGCCGAGGTATCGAGGCGAATCCGACTAAGATCCGGGCAATAGAAAATATGAGGTTACCGAGATGCCTCCGAGATGTCCAGAAATTTACGGGTTGCCTGGCTTCCCTGAGTCGGTTTCTAGGTCGGTTGGGAGAAAAGGCCCTACCTTTGTACCAACTAATGAAAAAGTCTGATAGATTTAGCTGGACCCCGCAAGCGGACTCGGCCTTCCATGAGCTAAAAAAGATGTTGGCTACTGCGCCGATATTGGCTTCGCCATTACCGAGAGAGCCCATGTTGCTTTACATTGCAGCCACTAACCGAGTCGTCAGTGTCGTTGTGGTGGTGGAACGAGAAGAAGGGGGAACCACCGTGCAGAGGCCGGTGTATTACCTGAGTGAGGTGCTCTCCACCTCGAAACAAAATTACCCACACTACCAGAAAATGACCTATGGTGTGTACCTGGCGGTCAAGAAACTGAAACATTACTTCCAGGAGCACCCAATAACTGTGGTGAGTGCGGCTCCTATTTCGGAAATCATCGGAAACCGAGATGCAAGTGGCCGAGTAGCCAAGTGGGCTATCGAGTTAGCAGCATATGCGCCGCAATACGCGAGAAGAGATACCATCAAATCTCAAGCAGTGGCCGAGTTTCTTGTGGACTGGGCCGAGATGGAATATGAACCATCTCTGCCGGACTCCAATTACTGGAGGATGCACTTCGACGGGTCCAAAGTAAAAGAAGGCCTGGGTGCCGGCGTGGTTCTCACCTCGCCAAAACGAGACCAGTTGAAATATGTGCTGCAAGTTCATTTCGCGCCATCCAACAATGTAGCCGAGTATGAGGCATTGATCCACGGACTCAAGGTGGCCAAGGAAATCGGGATTCGCCGAATAATCTGTTATGGTGACTCGGATTTGGTGATTCAGCAAACCTCGGGCAACTGGGACGCCCTGGATGCCAACATGGCGGCATACCGGTTCCATGTCCAAAAGATCTCGGGGTTCTTTGATGGCTGCGAGTTCAATCACATCCGGCGGACCGAAAATGAAAGTGCGGACATGTTGTCCAAAATTGGATCATACCGACAGGCCATTCCGCCCGGAGTGTCTCTGGAGCATCTTCACAAGCCATCAATTAAGCCTTCACCCGAGTCAGACTCAATATTCATCCCGGGTAATCCAGAATCCGATGTCGTCCCGATGGACGTTGACGTCGGGAGCAAGCCGCTAAACCCGGGGACTGCTCCGCAGGACCCGGGGACTCCCATGGATGTCGCTTGTGTACTGTCGGACTCAAGAACAGAGTGGGAAAATTGGAAGGCCGCTTGGCGAAACTCGGGAATCCTTTGGGAGGACTCGGGGACTCGTCAGCCTATGTCGGATGTTGTTATGTCGGTTGAGGCCATGGAAGTCGATGAGCCTGAACTCGGAACTCGTCCGGTTCCGACATGGGCCCAACCCATCATGACATTCATGCTGGATGGCAGTTTACCGAGTAATGAGGTCTCGGCCAGGCAGATACAGAGACGATCCAAGTCATTCACCATCATCAACCGAGAGCTATACAAGAGAAGCGTGACCACCGTGCTTCAGCGCTGTGTTGAGCCAGAAGAAGGAGAAAAAATCCTCCGAGATATCCATCAGGGAGAATGCGGTCATCACGCCTCTTCCCGAGCCATTGTGGCCAAAGCATTCCGATATGGGTTTTACTGGCCGAGTGCTCTGCAGCAGGCAGAGGACATAGTCCGGAAGTGTGAAGGATGTCAGAGATTCGCAAACAAGATTCATATGCCGGCATCAGCTCTCAAGACCATCCCCATCACTTGGCCCTTTGCGGTGTGGTGTTTGGATATGGTGGGACCGTTTAAACCGGCCCGAGGTAACATGACTCACATATTGGTGATGGTAGACAAGTTCACCAAGTGGATCGAGGTAAAACCAATAAGAAAGTGTGATGGCCGTACAGCTGTGTCATTCTTAAAGGATATTATCCTGAGATATGGGCACCCACACAGCATCATCACTGATAACGGCACAAATTTCGCCGAGGGGGCCTTTGCTCGGTTTTGCCAGGAGAAGAGAATCCGACTAGACCTGGCGTCGGTCGCGCATCCGCAGTCGAATGGGCAAGTGGAAAGATCAAATGCTCTGGTCTTATCCGGCATAAAACCCCGGCTAATTGAGCCACTGTTACGTGCTCCGGGGTGTTGGCTGGACGAGATCCCGGCAGTACTGTGGAGTCTACGGACTACACCGAATCGCTCTACCGGCTATACGCCATTCTTCCTGGTCTACGGAGCAGAGGCAGTTCTGCCAACCGACATAGAGCATGACTCGCCGAGAGTTGCTTTATATACCGAGTCAGAGGCAAAGAGAGCCCGAGAAAACGATGTTGATTTGCTCGAAGAAGCACGAGAGTTGGCATTGTCCAAGTCAGCAATATATCAGCAAAATCTCCGACGTTACCACAGTCGGAAGGTGAATCCTCGCAAGTTCCGAGAAGGAGACCTCGTGCTTAGGCTTGTGCAGCGCACAGCCGGGATGCACAAATTGTCACCTCCATGGGAAGGACCATTTATCGTGAGCAAAGCTTTGAACAATGATGCCTACTATCTTATAGATGCTCAGAAACAGGTGAAGAACAGGATGGACCGATCCGGAGAGGAGACCAAACGCCCTTGGAATGTAGCTCTTCTCCGCCCTTTCTACTCTTAAGGACCCACTGTATGTATCTCGAAACCCAGAAATGAAATGTCGGCACCCCGAGAAGAGACTCGGGGACTGCCTTGTTGAAAAAATCTGTGTTTATCTTTGTATTTATTTCCTTGTGTCGGATGGCTCTAAAAACTGTGTCACCGTGTCTGTAAGTATTGTATGCTGTGTTCTCGTGATTTTGTGACTCGACTGCCAAAACACCGAAAAAGGTAGGCAAGAGCAAGGGTTATCAGGTGCAGTAAACAAGAAAACCGACTCGGGGACTCGGTCCAGGAGCGATTCGGTTTCCTTTTCTAAATAATAAGCTTATGTCGGATGGCCTTGGCTATTTTTCCAAGTTTCAAAGTACTGTATGCTGTACAACGGTCGTTTTGTGACTCGACTGCCAAAACACCAAAAATGGTAGGCAAGAGCAGAGATGGCAAGAGTATAGTAAACAAGAAATTGAACTCGGGGACTCGGTTCAATGTGATCCGACATACGGCTAAACTTGTTAAAACATGCAAAGTAAAATGCCAGATATCAACCATAAAAAGTGCAAGGTATATATTACATCTGCACCCGGCATTCCGGGGATTTAACGAATTAAGTTTCTTCTTAAAAGTCTAGGGAGCAGCATCCGAAGTTTTTTGCGCAGAAGGAGAGGCTGGTGTCTCGGTTGCGGTTTCCTCAGCTGTAGACCCGGCAGCAGTGCCGGTGGCTGACTCGGGCGGAGTGTCGGCTTCGATTTCTTCGTCGACGGCCTCTTCTTCGTCTTCTTCTTCGCTCTCTCCTTCAACCGGGATCTCCTCGGGTTGGGGAACCCGGTCGCCAGCAACAAAGGAGTGCACCGGGGCATACTGGATAAGGGAATGAGCAAATTCTTGGCGACGCCGAATGTGGTCCGGATCAGTGAGCCATCTTGACCCGTCGCGCAGAGTCTTGAGCTTGTCGAGATCGAGCCCCTCGTACCAGGACAGCACGTACATCAGCGCCTCGTCTGCGCCGACTCGGGCGGCGGACGATCGCCAGTCATCAAGCCTTGCCTCGGAGGCCAGCAGGCACTTGGCCAACTCATCGACGACAGCAGGGGCCTCGCACCCGGGCCAGAGAACGTTGTAAGCTCGGATTGCCGAGGTAAGGAGGTTCATCCCGATGGACCTCATCGGTACCAAGCGTGCCTTCAGAGCCACCAAGTGTGTATCCATGTCCCACTCGGCTGAGATGGGGCGATCTTGGATTTCCTTAAACCGGTGCTCTGCAGCGTTCTTGTCCGCGGCGGCCTTGGTGTGGGGGAAGCGTTCTGAGTAGGGAATGGCTAACGCCGAAATAAGTTACAGGAGAATAAAAGAGATAGAGTGATTAAAGGCAGAAGGGGAAGGGGGCTTACTGTCCATCTCGGAGTTGATTTTGGAGATGTCCACCAGCCACTGCGCAATCTTGGCCTTCAGATCTCGGAGCTCACTCTCAGCCGAGGTTGTCCGTGACTTGGATTCCTCAAGAGACTCCTCGAGTTTCCGAGTCTCCTCGACTCGGAGCTGCTTCTCGTCGGCAGCGCTCTTCTCAAGCTCGGCAGTCCGGCTCTGCGCTTTTTCGAGTTCGGCCGTCAGCCGGGACACCTCCTCCTGCCCTTTCTTCAGCTCGGCCTGGTGCGCAAGCTCGCGCTCCTTATGTGCGGCTGTGCCGAGGTAGCAAGTGTCAGAATGAGCGAGTTGATTCAAATACAAGTGGAAGGGCAGAATATGGCTTACTCTCGATTTCCGAGATCCGCTTCTCCAATCCTTCGGCCTTGAGTGCCGAATCAGACACTCGGTCCAGCTTGGCCCGGAGCAGCTTGTATTTGTCGGAGAGGCTCTTGTGAGCCAGCAGGAGCTTGCGGTGCACAAGCATGCGTTTGGTCATGCAAATCTGAAAGGAAGAGATGTTAGAATTATTGATGAAGATTCAGGCCGAGTTACCCTCACTCGACCGAGTTAGCTTTACTCGGCCGAGCCACAGTCACTCGACCCGAATCTCGGGGACTGGGGATGGATAATATATAAATTAAAGAAATAAACCGAGTCATCTTTACTCGGCGCAACTTACCGCGGCTGCTTGGTCGGCTGCGAGAAGGGCGGCCTTTGCGGCATGCATCTTTTGACCAACCAGACTTGGCCCCGCCGGATGTTCTATGACCTGGTCTGCTGGAGATCGCGAGCTCACTTCGCCCATGTCAACGGCGTTCCACTCCGTATTGTAATGCTCAAGGGAGCCAAGGCTTTTCCCGCTAGCAGTTCGCACCGGGGCATGCACCCAGTCAGCGGGCTGAATGCTGGTCAAAGCCACTAAGGGTGTCCCTTGACTCGGTGGCACAACCAGCTGCCGTTCCGGATTAGCCGACACCGTTGTCACCGGTGCCTTTCCAGTTGTTACCCCAGTTGCAGGAACTGGAGCCTTGGATGTTTGCGGCCGTGGCTGCGGTTGTGCCGGTGGCGATGTTGGCTTGGCCGTTGATGTCGATTTTGATTTCGACTTAGATGGCGATGGCCGTGGCGGTTGTGTCGGAGCGGGCTGCGGCTGCGGTCGCGGCTGCGGTGTCTCTTGCTGCTGTTGTTGTTGCTGCTGTTGATGTTGCTGTTGCTGTTGCTGCTGCTGTTGCTCTTGCTGTTGTTGTGGCTGTGGCGGTTCTTGCTGCGGCTGACTCGGGTGTGCCGAGTCTTCTGGAGCCGCAGTCTTCTCTATTTCGGGGGCCGACGAGCTGGCCCCGAGATCCATGGGTATGTCGGTCGCCTCCGACTCGGCGTCTCCAGTTCCGGATCCCGGAACCGTTGGAGGCACTGTCGGGCTGGTCCGTGGCGGACTCGGCAGTCGTGTGTCGTCCGGCCGAGGTGGCGTCGGAGTCCTGAGGGGAACCGAGTCAGTGGGCTCGGTTGGAACCTCCAGAGGAGCAGAGCTGCAAAGCAAAGAAGCAATGTGTATCGTCAGAAGGAGAAAAGTGTGGTCAAGCATATCAAGTTTATGCCGGCAAAAAGGAATCTTACCCCTTAGTAACGGGGCGCTCGCGGCGCTTCACCATGGTCTTTGCTCGGCGTTGCTTCTTCGCCGGACCAGATGCGCCGGATGTTCCGGCACCGGCGGACGCAGCTGCTGGGCGCTTCCGAACTGCGCCCTTGGGTCCCACGGCGAGGGGCTCCACCTCGAGCACCGTGTCCTCCGCGTCAGCTGGGGGCGAGCACACCGGGTAAGCGAACGAAACCGGGAGAGGATCTTGTACCTCTAGAATCCGACAGTCGTCATCATCATCATCCGACCAGTCTCGGACGCGAGCCTTACCCGTGACAGGAACTGAGCCGACATCAGGGATCGGCATGTTGTCTTCATTATCCAGATCCTCCGAGTCAGCCTCGACCCGGTCGGCACCCCATTTGGAGGCGGGATTCGATCCGTCCTCCTTCTTTTGCCGCGCGAATCTCTGAATGGTGGAAACAGAGAAAGTTTAAGGCCAAGTGTAAAAGGGGAACCGACATAAGAGTTTACGTCGGCGGAAGGTATATGTCAATTCAAGTTACTTACCTGGGGCGGAAGGTTGTTCCGGTTGTGAGGTTCTTTTCCCCACTCCCACTCCACCGTCATCCTCGTCCGGGCTATGGCCTTGACCCGCTGCCGGATCTGGGCCTTGTTCAGCTCGACGGTGCTTATCCGGGTCGGGTCAAGAGGGCCACTCATGTGGCAAATCTTGTGGACTCGGCGCTGAAGGGGCGAGACCCGGCGGCTAATGAATGTCGCCAGCAGGTCGTCAGCAGTCAATCCTTCTCCTCGGAGTTGCTCCACGACTTCGTGGATCTGGTTGACCTCAACCTCTTTGTCGGTTGGATTGTACCCCCAATTGAGTTGCGCTGTAGGGGGGCCGATGACGAAATTCGGCAGGTTAATCAGGTCGATGTCGGTCGAATTCTTGACATAGAAGAAGGAGCGCTGCCATTTCCGGCATGACTCCAAGCCGTTGATCCGGGGAAAGATTGAGCCGCGCCGAGGTGTGACCGTGGCGGCCCCACACTGGGTCATCATCTTGGGGGCGGCCGGGTCAGCAGGATTCGGAATAACCTGCTTCCGGAAGGAGAAATACTTGGACCACGCGCGGACGGTGGCCTTGAGACCGAGATAGCCCTCGGTGAAGGAGACGAAGGAGGATAAGGTGGTGATGGCGTTTGCTGGTAAGTGATGAGGTTGGAGACCGAAACTGTCGAGGAAGTTTCGGAAGAACACGCTGGCGGGTAATCCGAATCCCCGCTCGAAGTGCGCGACGAAGACGACATGTTCGCCTTCCTTGAGACTCGGCGTTGTCTCGGTGCCTGGCATTCGGCACTCTACTCCGGGCGGGATCCGTCGCGTCCGGACTAGCCAATCTAACTCGGCTCTTCCGACATCGGAACCTTCCCAGGAGGCCCGAGTGGATCCCTCCACTGTGTTTTCTTCAACCGAGTCGATCACCTCGAGGGCGGCGTCGTCCGACATATCGGCGAGGGATACCGAGATCTGCAAAAAGGTTCGCCGGCGGTGAGCAATGTGCGCCGTGGTGAAAACAAAAAGAAAAGGGGAAGAAAATATGCGAAGAGGTGAGCAAGTCCTAGATCCAGGAGAGAGGCGAAGAGAAGAAAGGAAGCGCTACGGCGGCTAGCTTGCCGGCGACGTGCCACAACCGCGGCGGTGAGGTCACCGGCGGCGCGCGATGCGGCGCAGCGATGATGAAGCATGATGAACTAGAAAGAAATAGAGAGAGAAGAAGAAACAGAGAGAAGAAGAAAAACTTACCGCTGCAATGTGCTAGTGCGGCGGCGGCGAGGGATGCAACCACAGCGTCCTGTGCGTCGTCCGGCGGCGGCTCGTCGGCGTGCGTGAATCCGTGCGGCGGCGGCAAGTCCCGGGCTCTGCGTGCACTGGAGAGCGAGGAGAACGAGGAGGCGAGGAAGAAGAAGAATGAGTGCGGAGGGGAGAACCGTACCCTCTCCCTACTATTTATTTACGGCGGAGGAGATCGTGGGTGCGCGATCCGCTGCGCACGATCTCGTAACGGACGGGGAGTTACGTCCACACGATCTTTACCACGATTCCCTGCTGCGGCTTAACTGCCGCACGATCGGCCGCACGATGGGCCACAGGAGGCCAACGGTCTAAGGGTGATACACGCGATCGGGGCGAGACCCGAGGCGACGCACGGCGGAGTGGTCAAGGGTGCACTCAAGTGCTTACGTGGGCACAGTGGCCGAGACGACCGACGTCACACAGGTGGCACGCATGCCTGTGGCACGTCCATCCGTGCGTAAAGACCGAGGCGTCAAGCAGAGATGCTCTGCCACGTAGGTGAACCGATAACTCGGAGGAACCAAGGGGTTTTCCCCGTAAGTCGGGACAATCCGACATAAGATGAGATACCATGTTGGGATGCAAAGTGCTTTCCGACATACGAGTTTCGCCGGCATGTGTTATGTCGGTGATTAACTAAGGATGCTGGTTTTCGGGTAAACCTGCCGTGGCCCTTCATCCGAGGCTGCAGGACCACGCCAGCTTCGGGGACTAATGTCGGGGGGCAACCCCCGGATATGGGCAAGATGCCGATATAAGGGTTGACTCGGAGTTGACCGGATCACTGAAACCGACATAACTGTGCCGGCACACCCGGAGTTGACCGGGTCAGGCTAACCGACATATCTGTATGTCGGTCCATGCGAGTTATATGTCGGATCTTTCTCTGTTCTTCTTGTGTGCAGGGAAGGCGAAACCGAGTCACGGAGTATTCGGCGTGTCTATGCCGGATAAGGAGGCTTACTCGGGCTGTGGTCAAGGCTCACGTCTTGTCCCTACAATCACGGGGCAGGTGCCGAGCCACTTGCATGATGGGACGAGGCCACTTGACCAGAGTGATTGACCTCCATGCCGCTGACCGAAGCGGTACCAGGGAGCAGTGCGCCGGAGGAGATAGATGGGACGTGCCACGGCGCGGTGACGGAAGCAGTCAGAGGACCGGGCGTGGCTACAGTCCGGGCTACGCCAGCACTGACGTCAGCCCTAAACTTGTGCCCTGGGCTTCCCTTTATAAGGAGCACCAGGGGCTCCTCTTACGACGACGCTTGCACGGATACTTGCCTCACGCATATACACTTAAGCCTTTATTTCGTAGCCAGTAGAGAACCAACAAGCGGCCCCGAGACTCGGTTGAGGCCTAGACCGTGCTGTTCTTCCATCACAGCTCAAGGAGCAAGCTTGTAAATCAGTGATAGTCCATATATATCGATCATATAGGCAGGAGTAGGGGTGTTATCTCCTCACGAGAGCCCCGAACCTGGGTAAAACCGTGTGTGTCGTGTTCTTTGTGTGCGTGTTCGTGCGCGCAAGCCCTCCCCGGGTGCCTCCAGCGTCCATCGGCCCCACAAATCAAGCCATCCTATGGCATCTGCCGTGACACCACCACGACAACGGGAGAGAGCAACGCTCAAGTTCTAGTTCATTCTTGTCTTACCCTAGATCTAAAGAGGTGGTGGGGGGTATTTATAGGCTAGGCCCAAAGGGGTAGGTGGGAGAGGGATACATGGGCCAAAGGCCCCTTTACTGCATGCAGTAGGGGGCCGCTGGACGGTCCGGTGTTCTCCACGCCGGACGGTCTGGCGTCTGGGCGCGCGCTTCAGGTCGCATGCCGGACGATGTGGCGTCGCTGGCCGGACGGTCTGGCACCAAGGATGCGTGGGCGGCCTCCCTCTTTAGGTGCTAGATTGTCTGGTGACTTCCCGCCGGATGGTCTGGCATCGTGGGCTGACGCGCCTCTCATTCCCAGGCGCCGGATCGTCTGGCACCGATTTTGCCAGTTGTCCGGCGAGCATCCCGAGAGGAGCCGGAGTGGTGCCGGATGCATCCGGTAGCCATCTGGTGCGCCGGATCATCTGGTGGATATGGTGGTATGGCGCCTGACAACTCTGTGCCCCTCCCGTCTTGTCGCTTCTTCCTCCTCGTCCACACGTAGGCCTTGGATGACTTTAACTCTTAGGCTTCCTTGGCATCTCCCATCAGCTATGTATCCATCGTGTCAAACCTAGCAATGCCAAGGGGGCAGATGCTCAAGTAGTATACCATTCCAAATGGTAGGAAATGAGCTCTCGAAGAGGAAGGAGTTCACCTTAAAGGTCCATGGTGACTTGGTGCTTGTCATGGGCCTGCCTACATCATCTCCCCCTCCTTTGAAAAGCGTCGTCCTCGATGCTAGCACGTCGTCATCATGTGAAGGAGATAGATGGCTTGACGATGAAGTTGAAGCCACCATGCCACCATTTTTACCTATACGCAACAAAGACCAAGCCAAGCATGTGTGTGCATGATAGGGGAGCACATCATTGACGACATGTCCAAACTTGTTCATAACACAATTAGCACAACACATATATATGGAAAGTAGTACAAATGCAAGGTCAAAGTGTAAGCAACTCATCCAAACGTCCTCAAAATGTGGGAACACAAAATCTCTAAGAAAAGTTGAGAAGGGCATGATACCTATCCCATTGTGAACCATATGAAGTCCATTGCATTCAAAGCATCGGAAAGAGAAGTTTGTGAACCACAAAATTTGAGGGAGGCTCTTATCATCGCCATCATGGGTGCCAACAAAACATAGGAAAGAGCAAGTTTTCAACAAATTTGTTGCAACACCAATAAGACAACATCCAAAGGACTCATGACAAGACATGCTCAAAATATCATTATGGTTGCAAATAAGCCAACAGAAAGAACAATTGTTCATCATACTTTTTGCAACACATAAATCATCTAGATGAAAGATCATGAAAACATGTATGTCACAAGGGGGATCAAAATCACACACATGCTTGCAAACCGAGCAAAGGAAAGAGCAATTGTTCAATTTGTTGGATACAAAACATGCGGAAGATATGAAAACTCGGTTTAAACCGCAGCTCAGAAGTATTATGCTCTCAAGAGCTCTTCTTGTCAACTCATATTCAATTGAAGTTGACATTATGGAGCGGAAACCATTACACACGAATTTCCATAAAAAAAATTGTGTGCATGGTACATGAATGCATCATCCATCATGATGCTTCTCTCCATTTGCACATCACCAAACACACCAAAATCAAAAGGAATGTATGACATATGTGGTTGGCCAATATGCAAAAGGAAGGGGAAATTCTTAACATGGCAAGATGAATAATCTCTAAATTTTGAGAAAGCTATGGGGGCATTCTCATAAGACATCGTAGCAACATTATTGCAAACCAAGCATTGGAAAGAGAAAGTGTTCAACTTCTTGGATGCAACAATGGGAGAAAATTTGAAAGTTTCATAACAAGGCATGTATATGGAGAGGTCATCACAAATAGGTGATTCCACATGATCAACATTGGTTTGAAACAAGGTATCACATGAGAATAAGAAACAAGCATAGGTGACATCAAAATGATCATCCATAGCATGCAAGCAATCACAAGTCATTAAGTCCACTAGTGGGAACATGGCATCATCAACACCCATATGCGTACCTTTGTAGTCCCGCTCATGAGAAGTAGGTGTTGTGGTAGAAGTAGCGGTGTCCATGTGGCCGACTTGTCCATCATGATGTAGACATGGGGCGGCATCGTCTTCATCCTCCATGTACATCTTCTCCATAATGGGCACCATGATGTCGAGGCTTGGCGTCTCATCATCCATGGAACCTAGCATAACATGAGAGAACACACTAGAGGTAGAGGGTAAGTTGTTAGAAATCGAAATGGCCTCACTTGACCTATCAACTATCTCTCCCAACTCAAGTGGTGTATCACTCATTCTCTCAAAGTGGAAGCACTAAACCTCACATATGGTGGAGGCACTCAACTCACTATCACTCTCACTCAAGTGGCATAAGTGGCTCTCATACTCACATAGGATTGGTGCCATCTCATCATTCGTGCGCATAGGGATAGGCATGGTAGTCTCAACTCCATTCGCTGCCTTAGTTGAAGGGAAACTCCCATGCTCAACCTCGTCAACCTTTTCGCCTCCAAAGATGAATGCCATAGGATGGGCATCATCACTCGACTCTTTTGCCGAAGGGAACATCCCATGCTCGGCTTCTTCACTTGGCTTCCCGTCACAAGTTGTAGCATCTTCAATGCTCGTCTCCTTGGTCGAAGGGAAAATCCCATGCTCGACCGTCTTCTCGCCATCTTCTTGGTCACCCTCTTGAAGTGGAGTGGACAATTTGCTCGGTGAAGTGTCATGTGAGGGCTTGAAGAACTTGGATAAACCGGCGATGAAGTCTGATGGTGGATATCGATAAGTTGGGTGGTGCCCCAAGCGAAGGCGGAATTGTAGCTAGTAGCAGTTTTCCCTCAATTAAAGAACCGAGGTTTATTGAACCAGTAGGACTTTGAAATCAACAACGAGGTGAATGTTGAAGATCTCTGGCACTTAACCTTCAACAGACGTGGACCTGCACATACTCGACCAAAATACTTTGCCCCCAACGGCGGAGAGGTTGCCGATCTCTCCGGTCTCGCAGAACACAAAGCGGTTAATTGTATGATGAAATAGATAAAATATGAAAAGTGACCAGAGGAGTAATGATGATTAAAAGCAAGTAAATGAGGTTGAAAACAATGTAAAAAGATGGACTGGGGGCCATGGGTTCACTAGTGGAGTCTCTCAAGTAAATAAAATGTGCATGTGATGGGTGAACGAATTACAGCTAGGCAATTGGCAAGATCATGAAACAAACCCAATTTAGCTATGACAAAAAGGACATGATAATATTTATGTAGGCATCACGACAAGGAACAAAGACCGTTGAGTCCAACTGCGTCTTTGTCTAAATAGTCCACCATGGGATCGCTATCCAGCCTGTCACCCAACAGTATTAAGTTGCAAGCAACAGACAATTGCATTAAGTAAAGTGCATGAAGTAAGCAACACTAATATCAAAATAGACATTAACACCGCTGTTTTACCCTTAGTAGCAACAGCAGACCCTCGCCCTTAGACGCTTCTGTCACTCGTGCCCAGGAACAAAAGGGGGCAGGAACCCACTATCTAGCATAAATACCCTCTCTTGGAGATACACACAATCACTTGGACAAAGTAACTACGCACATCGGAGAGCATGCAAGAAAATAAATTACTCATATAAGAATCATGCACAATCTGAACATAACTTCATAATCCATCAGATTCCAGCAAACACATCACATAGCATTACAATAATCGATCTTGATCATGTTAGGCAGCTCACAAGATCATAAGACATGAAGCACAAGAGAGAGAGACTACCAACTAGCTACTGCCATGGACCCGTAGTCCAAGGTGAGACTACTCACAAATCATCCCGGAGGAAGGCATGTCGATGAAGAGCCCTCCGGGATCGATCTTCCTTCCGGCAAAGTGCTGGGATCAGCTTCAGATTGGACCCCGAACTAGGGTTTTCGGTGACGGCGCGTCGAGGTCGAGTTTCTGGAAAATAATCACGACCCTGACGTTTTTAGGTTAATTGTGATTTTATAGGAGTCGGAGGGGGCCGAGAAGGTGTCCACAGGGCAGGGGAGGGCCCCACCCGCGGGTCCCCCCCCAGGCCGCGGCTGGTACCTGCGTGCGCCCTGTGGGACGCCTCCGTGGCTGCCCTTCGGACTCCGTCTTCATCTTGGCGTAAAAATAATCCCCGTAAATTTTCGTCCAATTCCGAGAATATTTTCAGAAGTAAATTTCTGAAACAAAAGACAGCAAAAACAGGGAACTGGCACTGGGCATCTTGTCAATAGGTTAGTCCAACAAAATGCATAAAAATGATATAAATGATAGTAAAAACATGTGACAATATCACAAAATTAGCATGGATCACTCAAAAATTATAGATACATTTGAGACGTATCAGCATCCCCAAGCTTAACTCCTACTCGTCCTCGAGTAGGTAAGTGATAACAAATAATTTTTTATGAGACATGCTACCAACACAATCTTGATCAAGATAGTAATGCAATGCTCATGAAGTGAATAACAAACGCTAGCTAACAATTGTCTATAGTTGACATTAAGCAAACAATGATTAACAAACGCTAGCTAACAAATACTAGAAACTTTTCATGAATAAGTGCGTTGGAGACATGGAACCATACATAAGGTTTAGAAAGAAGAATTGCGAATTATGTCTCCAATGTAAAGTATCAACCATTCTTCAAAGTATCTAATTAGTCATTCATGAAAATAGCCAAGCTCAAGTCAGGTGTCCTAATCCATCTACTTCATAAATCAACTGTTTCGAAGTCTACTCAACTAGTGCAAGTAAGAAGTGGCTTTGGCACCATGATGTTATGGCAAAGAGAACAATAATGGAGGTTTGGAAGGTCAAAAAGAAAGGCTTAAACAGTGGAGAAGGTAACCACAAGACAGAAGGAAGTCCCGTAGTTGACACTATATGAGGAGTTGTGAATGCCATGCAACGGATGCACATAGAGCTATAAGTGTATGAAAGCTCTCCAATGGAACTAGTGGGGGTGCATCCAACTTGCTTGCTCATGAAGACCTAGAGCTCACTTGAGGAGGCTCATCCTTCGAATATACAAGCCAAGTTCTATAACGTTAAATCCCCACATAGTTATACAAATGAAAACATGAAAACTCTCTATAATGAAGTGTAGGTGCTACTAGCACAAGTGTGGAATAAAGGATAGTAGTGCTGCCCCCTCTCTATTTTATATTTCTGTTCTTTTTTTTAATTGTGGCCTCCGTGGCTCTTTTAAATTTTCTCTCATTGGTCTCTTTTGGACTCTTTTATGTGGCCACTTTGGACTCTTTTCAATATGCTCACAGGTAGAGGCAACACTCTATTTTTACAAGATGATCATCACACTTTTGGTACTCATAACTCATAAGACTAATACATGATGTATAAAAGAAGATATGCATGATCGAGCGTAGTGTGGAAAAAATGTAGAACATGTGACGTTGCACACTAACTCAAATGATCAAGCAAACTATATGGCAATAAAGAACGACATCAAGTCATATCATAATGTAATGATGGATGTTGCATGGCAATGTATCTCGGAACGGCTATGGAAATGCCTTGGTAGGTAGGTATGGTGGCTGTTTTGAGAAAGATAGTTGGCTTATGTGTAGGAGAACAGGATGAAGTTCTCCCACGGAGTTGGATGTACTCGCGAAGTATGCACCAATCTCAATGTGAGAGAGGGCATTGCGCAGCACCGAAGAGGCTAGCAAAATATGGAAGTGGAAGTGCCAAAAACCAAAACTCAACAATGCATTTCATATATTGCAAACAACTAGCAGTTTCAATGTTCCACAAATGGTTAGAGACACCCCGAGAGGGATCGTGGCGGAGACACAAGTGCCCCGTTGGCTTCCCCGACCGTTGCAGTAACTACCCACTAGGGACTTATTTTCAACTTAGTAGAATTCATGACACATTAGCATTGTTGACTTAGGTTGTTTAGTTCAGAAAAGTACAGCTCCATGCTTTAATAACACCTCTCCACTAATCAGCTCTAACACCATTAACCAACACATTTTAACCATTAGTTATTTTAGTGCCTCAAAACAATTGAAGAGTATCAAATTTTCCATATACTGATCTACAAGACTATGCAGGTTTTTTCTATTTCATACTAACGCCACATGCATAGCATTTTTTCGATCTAACACATTAACCAAGCAGCTAAAACAACTCTCCAACAAATATAAGTGAGGAACAAGAGAGTTTAACTTAACAACTAGCAGCTCTAAACAAGATAAAAGCTAAAAGCGAGAGCTTACTAGAAAACAGACAGTAGCTAAGAATGCTCAAAAAGATATAAGCGAAGCAAAGGAGTATTCAAACGAAAAAGCGGAGCGTGTCTCCCTCCCACACAAATAAAAATAGGATCCAACAAAGATATGACCAGCAAACAAACAAATAAAACTGAAAGTAAAAAGACGCTCCAAGCATAGCACATAATATGTAAAGTGATAAAAACGAAGTTCAATGAAGACGACTTTATGATAGTCGATGAAGATGAGGGGATGCCTTAGGCATCCCCAAGCTTTGACTCTTGATAGTTCTTGATATTTAGAGGGGGTGCCATGGGGGCATACCCAAGCTTGAGCTTTGATCCATCCTCGATTTCTTCATATTCCTCTCCTTTGGAACTTAAAAACTCACTTCACACAAAACTTCTCATAACTTGATTAGAGGGTTAGTGCTCATAAATTAAAACACACATGTGTTCAACTCATGACAAATTGCAAACCAACTTTATTAGACATTAGCTACAGTTTACTAAGCCTCAATGTGCCACTCCACCCCTAGAGTATCACATATGACGATGGTAAAGAGACAAATGCAAAATAAAAGCAGAATCTGTCAAAATCTGAATAGTCTGTAAAGATCGAATTTTTCAAGTTCTTCTTTGACCTTCAATGTAGTACATCTGTCTTGTGGTGATCTTCATTGATCTGAGATCAGTTGAGTTGTATCCACCAATAAGGGTCATTTGAAATGAGGAAAGATGTCTTACAAAGTGAATAATAGATGAGAGTATGAGAAAATATAACTTGCAAATATTTTATTTTTAAGAAGATTGAATAAAATAGGTTTTCAATGCTAGGACTTTTCCTAGTTGTAATCCAAACCTAGGGTTTCGAACCTACAGGCAACACAATGCTCTGATACCATCTGTAGCGACCTTGCCTTTAAAAATGGCCAGGATCCCTGTGTTCTGTGCTAGTCCCTGGATCGAATAGCTAGCACCACAGTTCAAGATGTAATATCATGCAAATGCGTCAAATATCTATTACTTCGAAGATCCAGAAAAATAAACATTACAAGTTGCATAGCACAAGGCTAGCATATTACAAAGTTCAGCAGCGGAAAACATATAATAGCATGGAGCCTCATCATCTTCATGTGCCACAGGCAGACATGTTGGTTGCAGACTCGAAACCTATAGCGTTCCTTACTCATCGTCGGACGAACCTGCAACGGTGAAAACGTTGCAGCCAAAAATTGGTCAGAACCATTGGAATGGATCTGGCAAGTGATACTTGTGGACTCATAAAGGCAAACTCCTATTAGCTATATGCATATTTGGCTGGTGGAGTTAAAGGCCATTTTTGCAGAAAGCCAACTTTTTCCTAACTCTTTGTAAAACTTCTTTTCAGCAATACGAGACTTTCATGGCATGAAAACCACCGTCTCAACTACCCTTGTTCACCCATCAAGTTTTAAATTAGAGAAATTGGAATGTTGAGATCCTCCGTTGACATCCTTGTTCAGCTGCTCAGAATTGTCCGTAACCGGGGACACGGCTATGATCATAGTTTGACACTCTCGAGAGGTTGTGCACTTTCACCACAAGACTTCATCAACCCATTCTATCCTTGACCTTCTTGAAGTGAAAAGGAAAGGTGAAGATGAAGACGAGACCTTTGGGAAACAGTCCCCTGTTCCTCTGGCAGACCCATACAAGACATTCATCCGCTGCGAACTGCCGGAATCAGGTTCCTAGAACTTACTTAGTCAAGGCAGAGCCATAATACCAAGTGGCTGCACTGGAAGCATTCTTCACATGGAGCCACTTCAAATCTCTTTGTTCCTGGGTGGCCATCCACAAGTGCACATACTCAGGTATAACCATAGAAATGGCCCTGAGTAGCCACTCAACTTTCAACAACCGGTAGAGCAAACCAATTCCACCCAGGTGTTTGTTTAACTTTGTAGAAATTAACTTTTCATAGAAAAACACATAGCATAGCATTTCAATACTTCTATTAAGTTATCATATAGGTACTAGACACTTAGGAATATTTGGAGTAGTACTAAACAGGTCTAGCATAGCATAGTAATAACGCCTGACATGCAATTCTACTTAGAAAAAGTAAACTACAATGCATATTCAAAATACTTAGGAAATTTATGCAGTGAGCATCACTTGCCTTTGAAAACGTGTTGTTGCTCACACACTCTCTTCAACGTATCTTGGAGCACTCCGTTCACTCTAAACAATATAAACAAACAACAATAAATAACAACCCAACAAACAATAAAACAAACACAACATTAAACATGGACAACAATAAAACAACAAGGTTGATGGTCCAAGTTCATCACATAATTCAATATGCAAAAGAATTATTATGATGAGGTCTAGGTTGGTAAAGGTCCAAGGTTTGCAAAACAAGTCACTAAAGGACTTTAAACCAATTTCAACATTTTCATGATGAAATGGTTCAACTAAAATGGGTTTTGGGTCTACTGGACAGAGAACTTAATTTTCAAAACATTTTCCCAAAAGAAAACAAATAAAACCATACCACAAACATTTTAAAACTCCCAAAAAGGCATAAAAACAAGTTTAATTAAAACAGTGATTCAAAATATTTTATAAATTTTGAGAAAGGTCCTACTGAACAGAGGACAACTATACAAAGCTAACCCAATTGGATTTACTCAAAAAGCTATTTTTAAACTAAAGTTATGCCGAAATTACTCAAATTACACATTTGGAATTTGAATAATTTAACTAGGGCAAAACTGAAAACTAACAGTTCTATAAAATTCCACAGATCTAGAGGATTTCAAAAAGGTAAAGTTTGTTAAATTTGGCCAAACCAATAAAAAGTTATGAAGGTTCTAAGATCTAGGGACTTTTCTGCAAAACTGCCATTTAATTCTAATTCGGGATAATTCCAGAAAAAGGTGGGCTCGGCTCAGATCGGCTCGGCTGGGCTTGGGCCGTGGCTCGGCTCGATCTGTTTCTGTCCGTTGGATCGAGATCAAAAGGACAGAAATAAAAGGTTCAGATGGGGCGGCGCTTCTCACCGGCGATGGACGGGGCGACGTCGACACGGCTCGGTGATGGACGGCGACGACGCTGCGGTGGTGTTCCTGGATCCAGTAGGCAACGACGACCTGCGGCGCGACTCTGCGAAGAAGATGGACATGGCGGCGTTTTCGTTCGCGTCCGGGAATGGAGACAAGCGACGAAAGGAGCAGTGCGGTCGCCGGCATGGGCGAGGATGGACGCGATGTTCCCGTGGTCCTTGTGATCGAGGGATACGGAGAAGGAGTGCAGTACGGGAGGACGGAGACGAGGGCGAGGTCGGCGGCGACCTGCGCTCCCTGGGACGGCGCGGTCATGCGGGCAGAGTGGTTGCAGACGCCGACGAGCTGGGAACGTGCTCGTTCCGCTCCATTAGCTCTTCGGAAACGAGGAAGAACGGCGGCGGTGACTTCCGGTCGTGGATGTAGTCGTCGTCCCAGGGCTCCTCTATACAAGCGGGGATTTCCAGAAGGTGCGCTCAGGAATGGGGAGGATAAAGTGAGAGAGTGGAGGGCGAGGGGAGCTCGGAGATCATCGGAATCGAGCTTGACGCGGGTGTGGTGGTGCAGCAATGGCGGTCGAAATTAGGGATGCCTGGATGCGTTTCGGAGAGGGCTTTTAGGGGCTAAAGAAGGAGGAGGTCGAAGGCTTTCTATAGCAACAAACGGTGCGTGAAATGGTGCCCTAAATCTCCGGAAATCAATTCGTGAAGAAAAGGTAAGGGAGAGATATACGCGGGCGTGAATCACGCACTGGAGGTTGAAGACGAGGTGACGTCATCGTTTTTTTTTTTTTAAATCTGTTTTCTTTTGTAGATTTTGATTTAGGCATCCAAATCAAGTAAAATAACATTGTAAAAATTTGTAAAATTCAGTATAGACTTTTAAAACATTTTGGAACCAAAATCATAACTTCACAAAATTTAATATTTTGAACTTTTCATTTGAATTCAAATGGCAACTTTATGCCATTTTTGACATATTGGAAAATATTGTTTCTAAAATAACCAATAAAATCTAGAAAAAATACTATGAGTAATCTCATTTTAATTGAACCAAGTTTTACTCATTTTCATAATAAAATAACTTAGGACAAATCTTTTTAAAAATATATATATATATGGTTTGATAAATCCTTTAAATACAAATACCCATTTAATCATGGGCTTTATAAATATCAAAATAATGATCTTTATTTCCAAACCTTTAAAACTTGAAAATGGAAGATAAGAGAATATTTAAAATAATAAACCTTTGAAAACAAAATAGTCTTCTAAGAGAATGTTTTCTTGATTTTTGGAGCCTTTATTTTATCTAATAATAAAAGTTTTAAAATTTTGTGATTATTATAACATTCCAAAGTTTTGGGATGTTACAGACTACCACCCTTAAAAGGAATCTCGTCCCGAGATTCGGAGAGGCTAGAAAGAAAGATGGGCTTGGGATCTCCGGGTTTAGGCAACTGGGTGGGCTACCACCCTTACAAGAAACTTTTGTAGGTAGTCTTGAGATTTTGTCTTCGGGCTAGGGTCCATATGGAAATTTGTGGATCCTTATATCATAGGCTTCATTTCCAATAGGTGGGTGTCTCTTCAAGTAACTTCGGACACTGCAGGTTTACTCTTTGGGTCCACCAAAAGTCCAAGATGAAAGGATTTCATAACGTCATGTCATCTCTCTCTGATTTGTCATTGGCATGTTGTTTCTCCTGGTTCACTTTCTTCAGTGCAAGCACTACAACCGTTTCTAACGAAACTCTCATGGTTGGTCAACACTTCCATTTGCAGGATTTTCTTCTTCTTCACAAGAGCTGAGGTTTATTCTCACCGTATAGCTTACATTTAGGCAACACTTGCCTCACATAGGGTCATATTATCCATGTGGTTCAGGCTCGTCGTCTCTCTTATAGGTTTTGTCACTCAAGATTTACCAATCCAAATATTGAGGGTGAATAATATGGGTAGTAAGAATGGTGATCAGTCCATCTTGCACTCATATCATTTGCTCAATATGTAGATAGGTGAATCACGTATTCTAACTCTCGGGCATCCTCACTTGTCTGACAGAAAGTGACCAATCTGTAAGACAAACCTGAGTTAAACTATCGAACCTTTAATACTACGGGGTTGCGAAAGCTCCTTCACACACTAGCTCACAAGATATAACTTCTCCTCTGATTTCTTCTCCATTGGTGTAGTAAGATTTTCCATGATATGTTTGAGTTGTTGAGCCACTCGTTACACCCTTTGCATGGGGGTGGCCATCGATTGTTGCAATCCAAGAGGTAAGTCACTTTGGTTGGCATATTGGTGATGCTTCTGGTTGGGTTTAGCAGGGATGAGTGAAGATAGAAAGAGGCTAAAAGAAGTTCTACCCATAACCAGCAGATAAAGGCAAATCATCTACAAACAACATCTAGCAAACATCAAGCAACATGGTTCAAACACAACAAACAACTTAGTATTTTCATGCCACACAGATTGACATGATCAATACACTAACACGATATCGTTGTTCTAACAAGGTAACTAAATTGGTGGTCTCATCTATCTCCTTCTTGAGTTCTTCAAGTTCTTCTTTGACCTTCAATGTAGTACATCTGTCTTGTGGTGATCTTCATTGATCTGAGATCAGTTGAGTTGTATCCACCAATAAGGGTCATTTGAAATGAGGAAAGATGTCTTACAAAGTGAATAATAGATGAGAGTATGAGAAAATATAACTTGCAAATATTTTATTTTTAAGAAGATTGAATAAAATAGGTTTTCAATGCTAGGACTTTTCCTAGTTGTAATCCAAACCTAGGGTTTCGAACCTACAGGCAACACAATGCTCTGATACCATCTGTAGCGACCTTGCCTTTAAAAATGGCCAGGATCCCTGTGTTCTGTGCTAGTCCCTGGATCGAATAGCTAGCACCACAGTTCAAGATGTAATATCATGCAAATGCGTCAAATATCTATTACTTCGAAGATCCAGAAAAATAAACATTACAAGTTGCATAGCACAAGGCTAGCATATTACAAAGTTCAGCAGCGGAAAACATATAATAGCATGGAGCCTCATCATCTTCATGTGCCACAGGCAGACATGTTGGTTGCAGACTCGAAACCTATAGCGTTCCTTACTCATCGTCGGACGAACCTGCAACGGTGAAAACGTTGCAGCCAAAAATTGGTCAGAACCATTGGAATGGATCTGGCAAGTGATACTTGTGGACTCATAAAGGCAAACTCCTATTAGCTATATGCATATTTGGCTGGTGGAGTTAAAGGCCATTTTTGCAGAAAGCCAACTTTTTCCTAACTCTTTGTAAAACTTCTTTTCAGCAATACGAGACTTTCATGGCATGAAAACCACCGTCTCAACTACCCTTGTTCACCCATCAAGTTTTAAATTAGAGAAATTGGAATGTTGAGATCCTCCGTTGACATCCTTGTTCAGCTGCTCAGAATTGTCCGTAACCGGGGACACGGCTATGATCATAGTTTGACACTCTCGAGAGGTTGTGCACTTTCACCACAAGACTTCATCAACCCATTCTATCCTTGACCTTCTTGAAGTGAAAAGGAAAGGTGAAGATGAAGACGAGACCTTTGGGAAACAGTCCCCTGTTCCTCTGGCAGACCCATACAAGACATTCATCCGCTGCGAACTGCCGGAATCAGGTTCCTAGAACTTACTTAGTCAAGGCAGAGCCATAATACCAAGTGGCTGCACTGGAAGCATTCTTCACATGGAGCCACTTCAAATCTCTTTGTTCCTGGGTGGCCATCCACAAGTGCACATACTCAGGTATAACCATAGAAATGGCCCTGAGTAGCCACTCAACTTTCAACAACCGGTAGAGCAAACCAATTCCACCCAGGTGTTTGTTTAACTTTGTAGAAATTAACTTTTCATAGAAAAACACATAGCATAGCATTTCAATACTTCTATTAAGTTATCATATAGGTACTAGACACTTAGGAATATTTGGAGTAGTACTAAACAGGTCTAGCATAGCATAGTAATAACGCCTGACATGCAATTCTACTTAGAAAAAGTAAACTACAATGCATATTCAAAATACTTAGGAAATTTATGCAGTGAGCATCACTTGCCTTTGAAAACGTGTTGTTGCTCACACACTCTCTTCAACGTATCTTGGAGCACTCCGTTCACTCTAAACAATATAAACAAACAACAATAAATAACAACCCAACAAACAATAAAACAAACACAACATTAAACATGGACAACAATAAAACAACAAGGTTGATGGTCCAAGTTCATCACATAATTCAATATGCAAAAAGAATTATTATGATGAGGTCTAGGTTGGTAAAGGTCCAAGGTTTGCAAAACAAGTCACTAAAGGACTTTAAACCAATTTCAACATTTTCATGATGAAATGGTTCAACTAAAATGGGTTTTGGGTCTACTGGACAGAGAACTTAATTTTCAAAACATTTTCCCAAAAGAAAACAAATAAAACCATACCACAAACATTTTAAAACTCCCAAAAAGGCATAAAAACAAGTTTAATTAAAACAGTGATTCAAAATATTTTATAAATTTTGAGAAAGGTCCTACTGAACAGAGGACAACTATACAAAGCTAACCCAATTGGATTTACTCAAAAAGCTATTTTTAAACTAAAGTTATGCCGAAATTACTCAAATTACACATTTGGAATTTGAATAATTTAACTAGGGCAAAACTGAAAACTAACAGTTCTATAAAATTCCACAGATCTAGAGGATTTCAAAAAGGTAAAGTTTGTTAAATTTGGCCAAACCAATAAAAAGTTATGAAGGTTCTAAGATCTAGGGACTTTTCTGCAAAACTGCCATTTAATTCTAATTCGGGATAATTCCAGAAAAAGGTGGGCTCGGCTCAGATCGGCTCGGCTGGGCTTGGGCCGTGGCTCGGCTCGATCTGTTTCTGTCCGTTGGATCGAGATCAAAAGGACAGAAATAAAAGGTTCAGATGGGGCGGCGCTTCTCACCGGCGATGGACGGGGCGACGTCGACACGGCTCGGTGATGGACGGCGACGACGCTGCGGTGGTGTTCCTGGATCCAGTAGGCAACGACGACCTGCGGCGCGACTCTGCGAAGAAGATGGACATGGCGGCGTTTTCGTTCGCGTCCGGGAATGGAGACAAGCGACGAAAGGAGCAGTGCGGTCGCCGGCATGGGCGAGGATGGACGCGATGTTCCCGTGGTCCTTGTGATCGAGGGATACGGAGAAGGAGTGCAGTACGGGAGGACGGAGACGAGGGCGAGGTCGGCGGCGACCTGCGCTCCCTGGGACGGCGCGGTCATGCGGGCAGAGTGGTTGCAGACGCCGACGAGCTGGGAACGTGCTCGTTCCGCTCCATTAGCTCTTCGGAAACGAGGAAGAACGGCGGCGGTGACTTCCGGTCGTGGATGTAGTCGTCGTCCCAGGGCTCCTCTATACAAGCGGGGATTTCCAGAAGGTGCGCTCAGGAATGGGGAGGATAAAGTGAGAGAGGGGAGGGCGAGGGGAGCTCGGAGATCATCGGAATCGAGCTTGACGCGGGTGTGGTGGTGCAGCAATGGCGGTCGAAATTAGGGATGCCTGGATGCGTTTCGGAGAGGGCTTTTAGGGGCTAAAGAAGGAGGAGGTCGAAGGCTTTCTATAGCAACAAACGGTGCGTGAAATGGTGCCCTAAATCTCCGGAAATCAATTCGTGAAGAAAAGGTAAGGGAGAGATATACGCGGGCGTGAATCACGCACTGGAGGTTGAAGACGAGGTGACGTCATCGTTTTTTTTTTTTAAATCTGTTTTCTTTTGTAGATTTTGATTTAGGCATCCAAATCAAGTAAAATAACATTGTAAAAATTTGTAAAATTCAGTATAGACTTTTAAAACATTTTGGAACCAAAATCATAACTTCACAAAATTTAATATTTTGAACTTTTCATTTGAATTCAAATGGCAACTTTATGCCATTTTTGACATATTGGAAAATATTGTTTCTAAAATAACCAATAAAATCTAGAAAAAATACTATGAGTAATCTCATTTTAATTGAACCAAGTTTTACTCATTTTCATAATAAAATAACTTAGGACAAATCTTTTTAAAAATATATATATATATATGGTTTGATAAATCCTTTAAATACAAATACCCATTTAATCATGGGCTTTATAAATATCAAAATAATGATCTTTATTTCCAAACCTTTAAAACTTGAAAATGGAAGATAAGAGAATATTTAAAATAATAAACCTTTGAAAACAAAATAGTCTTCTAAGAGAATGTTTTCTTGATTTTTGGAGCCTTTATTTTATCTAATAATAAAAGTTTTAAAATTTTGTGATTATTATAACATTCCAAAGTTTTGGGATGTTACAAGCATAAAGCATAAAGCATAGGAAGACAAAGCAAGTGCAACTTCAAAACTTGCAACAAAAAGAGAGGTGTCTTAGTAACATGAGAACTCCAACAACCATATTTTCCTCTCTCATAATAATTTTCAGTAACATCATGAACAAACTCAACAATATATCTATCACTTAAAACAGGCTTTTCATGATCTACAAGCACATAATTTTGGTCCATCTCAAAAATAGTGGGATCAAACCCACTTTCAATAGAATTATAATGTTTATCATCAAGTAACATAGGACCATCGTCAAGAGCATTATCATATAAACTTTCTAAGCACAACTCTTCATTAACATGTATCTCAATGGTAGGAACAAATAAAGGAGTATCATAGGATTTATCAATATAGCACGGATTATCATAAATAACAAGATCATTTTTATCAAAAAGGGATTATTCAAAAGAATCAATGGGATCATAGCATTCATTCTCATTTTGTAAGGAAGGAGGACAATCAAATAATGTATGAGCTAGAGAGTTACTCTCATTAGAAGGTAGAGATGGGTAGCTACTCCATTCTTCCTCCTCTTGTTCGTCACTCTCCTCCTCATTTTCATCCAATGAGCTTCCAGTTTCAATAATTTCTTCTTCCATAGGCTCCTGTACGGCATTAGTCTCTTCTTCTGGGGGAGATAAACCCTTAAGATATTCAGTAATATAACAATTTTCATCTTTGTAATTATCCATGCAATAATTAAGTATAGCAAAACTTTCAGATTTATAAGGAGCATCATCATCATTTTCAATCAAAGAAGAAATTTCATAAGCACCCTTCCACGCTATAAATTCTTCAATAGGTTCCACATCATAAAAATCATAGTTTCCCTTAGCATAAGATGATAAGGTTTTATTATCATTACCAGCACATCGAAAACGAAGGTGTTTAAAATTCATGCTACAACTAGACTCATCACAGCAATAAGATATATCATAATTTAAGCACAAGTCTCTAGCATAATTATTAAGAGTATTAATTATTTTCCATAAGTGTATTCCTTTTTGTGACAAGTGGTATTCCTTATAATATTCTTGTTGATCCTCCGTGAACCCTCCTTGCCAATAAGATCTAGTTTCAAAGAAGTTAACCATTGAGAACAACCAAAAAAACTAAGCATACTAATAAAACAGGATAAAAGACTACACTAATTTTTTTGGGTTTTAAAATTTTGAAACAGGAAAATAAACTAAACGAGATATAAAGCAAGCAAGACAAAAACAAAGTAGAGAGATTGAGAGTATGAGACTCCCCTTGCTGTAGCTCCAAAGTCCCCGGAACCGGCGCCAGAAAACTGTTTGATGGTGGATATCGATAAGTTGGGTGGTGCCCCAAGCGAAGGCGGAATTGTAGCTAGTAGCAGTTTTCCCTCAATTAAAGAACCGAGGTTTATCGAACCAGTAGGACTTTGAAATCAACAACGAGGTGAATGTTGAAGATCTCAAGCGTTTAACCTTCAACAGATGTGGACCTGCACACACTCAACCAAAATACTTTGCCCCCAACGGTGGAGAGGTTGTCAATCTCTCCGGTCTCGCAGAACACAAAGCGGTTAATTGTATGATGAAATAGATAAAATATGAAAAGTGACCAGAGGAGTAATGATGATTAAAAGCAAGTAAATGAGGTTGAAAACAATGTAAAAAGATGGACCGGGGGCCATGGGTTCACTAGTGGAGTCTCTCAAGTAAATAAAATGTGCATGTGATGGGTGAACGAATTACAGCTAGGCAATTGACAAGATCATGACACAAACCCAATTTAGCTATGACAAAAAGGACATGATAATATTTATGGAGGCATCACGACAAGGAACAAAGACCGTTGAGTCCAACTGCGTCTTTGTCTAAATAGTCCACCATGGGATCGCTATCCAGCCTGTCACCCAACGGTATTAAGTTGCAAGCAACAGACAATTGCATTAAGTAAAGTGCATGAAGTAAGCAACACTAATAGCAAAATAGACATTAACACCGATGTTTTACCCTTAGTAGCAACAGCACACCCTCGCCCTTAGATGTTTCTGTCACTCGTGCCCAGGAACAAAAGGGGGCATGAACCCACTATCTAGCATAAATACCCTCTCTTGGAGATACACACAATCACTTGGCCAAAGTAACTACGCACATCGGAGAGCATGCAAGAACATAAACTACTCATATAAGAATCATGCACAATCTGAACATAACTTCATAATCCATCGGATCCCAGCAAACACATCACATAGCATTACAATAATCGATCTTGATCATGTTAGGCAGCTCACAAGATCATAAGACATGAAGCACAAGAGAGAGAGACTACAAACTAGCTACTGCCATGGACCCGTAGTCCAAGGTGAGACTACTCACAAATCATCCCGGAGGAAGGCATGTCGATGAAGAGCCCTCCGGGATCGATCTCCCCTCCGGCAGAGTGCCGGGATCAGCTTCAGATTGGACCCCGAACTAGGGTTTTCGGTGAAGGCGCATCGGGGTCGA
Organism: Puccinellia tenuiflora; assembly: GCA_012064385.1. Lineage (NCBI taxonomy): Eukaryota > Viridiplantae > Streptophyta > Magnoliopsida > Poales > Poaceae > Puccinellia > Puccinellia tenuiflora. The sequence goes on along the minus strand of QRDG01000175.1, from coordinate 1,166,270 downwards.
GTTTCTGGAAAATAATCGCCGCCCCGATGTTTTTAGGTTAATTGTGATTTTATAGGAGTCGGAGGGGGCCGAGGAGGTGCCCACAGGGCAGGGGCGGGCCCCACCCGCGGGTCCCCCCCAGGTCGCGGCTGGTACCCGCGTGCGCCCTGTGGGACGCCTCCGAGGCTGCCCTTCGGACTCCGTCTTCATCTTGGCGTAAAAATAATCCCCGTAAATTTTCGTCCAATTCCGAGAATATTTCCAGAAGTAAATTTTTGAAACAAAAAGACAGCAAAAATAGGGAACTGGCACTGGGCATCTTGTCAATAGGTTAGTCCGACAAAATGCATAAAAATGATATAAATGACAGTAAAAACATGTGACAATATCACAAAACTAGCATGGATCACTCAAAAATTATAGATACATTTGAGACGTATCAAAGTCCTTGTGCATAGCCTCGAGGTCGGCGTTGTCGGCGTCGAGCTTGGTCTTGGCCTCGTTGAGATTGACCTTGAGTTTGGCGAGGATGTCCATGTCCTTCTTGGAGTGTGATCTACGCTTGGACGCCCTTTTCATTGTGGTGTGCGGAGAGGACTCCACATGATGTGTACTTTCTGCCATCTTGGAAGGTGATGTAGATGCGTGGTGATGTAGGGCTAGGCCCGATCTTCACGGATTTGAGGGGAAAAGGGGATGAACACGAAGAACATGGAGGGGTAACGAGGGAGATTCGTGGGCAAACACAAAGATAACTAGCAAATCCTGCTGAGAACTCCACCCAACAACAAACCCTCAAAAAGGTAGCCTTTGGATCGAAGAATCAAAGCCAAACTTACTCTTGTTGAAACCGATTGCTCTTACCGGCCGGTCCACCGATCCAATAGAATCACCGCAGTGAAAGATTGGTTTGCACTACTAGAGACACCGCAGTGAAAGAGTAGCAACAACAAGATCTACCTCAACGAGGCACCCTAGCTACGAGGGAGCAGGAGCATAGCTCACACAAGTCTCAAATTCAGTCTGCCCTAGAATGGGGAAAGGGGAAAGCTATTTATAGTCTTAGTACAAAACAAGGCAGGAAGGTGGGGAACCGGCCTGGGGGCCGGCCTAGGCCGGCCTGGAGGCCGGCTGGCACAGGTGGAGGTCCGGCCTGGAAACCGGCCGGCCGGCTGCGTCGGGTGGAGGTCCGGCCTGGAAACCGGCCTAGGCCGGCCTGGAGGCCGGCTGCGTCGGGTGGAGGTCCGGCCTGGGGGCCGGCCTAGGCCGTCCTAGAGGCCGGCCGGCTCGGGTGGGGGTCCGGCCTGGAGGCCGGCTGGCTCCGCCTTGAGCTTTTGCCTCCTTCTTCCTCTTCTTGCCCATCTTCTTGAATCTCCTCTTCGCCATCTTCTTGACTCCATTGTGGGTCATCATCCGGGTGGATCCTGAGTATGCACAAGGTACCGGCATGAAGTAGCAAACCATTCAAAGGGAGGTCGAGATCACACATCGAGAGGAGCGAGGTCACCTTTTCATGAAGAGCCTTTACTCTTGATCTTGTCATTGGGCCAATCGGCATGGTGTCCATGGTGTTGTCCACATGTGGGGCTACATCATCTCCCCCCCTTCGGAAAGAGTCATCTTCGACTCGTCATCCTCTTGAACGCTTGCATCTCCGTGGAAAGGGGATAGGTCGGCGACGTTGAATGTGTCATGCACCAAGTACTTGGAGGTTGGGATGTCGATCTTGTAGGCGTTGTCGTTGATGCGCTTGAGCACTTTGAAAGGCCCGTCACCGCGAGGAGCAAGCTTGGATTTTATTTCATCTGGAAAACGGTCCTTGCGGAGGTGTAGCCACACAAGATCTCCTTCTTCGAATATCATGGGCTTCTTCAACTTGTTGATCCTGGTAGCTTGGCGCTTGGTGTGCTCCTCTAGAGTTGCTCGAGTTGACTCATGTAATGACTTCATGTAGTCGGCTCTCTTGTCGACGTCCATGTCGGTGCGCTCGTGTAGAGGGAGTGGGAGGATGTCTAGGGCGGTGTTGGGGTTGAACCCATAGACAACCTCGAACGGGCTTCGCTTGGTCGCCCGGTGGGAGGCACGGTTGTAGGTGAACTCGGCGTGCGGTATGCATTCCTCCCAACCTTTGATGTTTGGCTTGATTAATGCGCGAAGGAGAGTTGATAAGCTTCGATTCACCACCTCGGTTTGGCCATCGGTTTGTGGGTGGTAAGCGGTGGAGAAAAGGAGCTTGACTCCTAGCTTTGCCATCAATGCCTTCCAAAAGTAGCTTGTGAACTTGACATCGCGGTCCGAAACAATGGTCTTCGGCACTCCATGTAGGCGAACGATTTCCCTAAAGAACAAAGTTGCAATGTGTGAAGCATCGTTGGTCTTATTGCAAGGAATAAAGTGTGCCATTTTAGAGAAGCGATCGACAACAACAAATATTGAATCTTTGCCATTTTTTGTTCGAGGTAATCCTAAGACGAAATCCATGCTAATGTCGGACCAAGGTGTGTGTGGTATTGGTAGAGGCATATAAAGACCATGAGAGTTCAACATGGACTTAGCTTTGAGGCAAGTTGGGCAAAGGCGCACCAAGCGCTCCACATCACGTGTCATCCGTGGCCAAAAGTAGTGTGTAGATAGCATGGCGAGTGTCTTGTCACATCCAAAGTGTCCCATGAGGCCTCCTCTATGTGATTCCTGTAAAAGCAACAAACGGAGCGAGGACTCGGGAATGCATAGTTTGTTAGCCTTAAACAAGAAACCCTTGTGCAAGTAGAAATCATTGCATCCTTTGTCAATTGTGCACTTGGTAAAGATAGGACCAAAGAAAGAATCAGAAGCATAGAGTTCTTTAAGGTCATCAAGACCCAAAACGTTGATTTCAAGTTGGGTGAGTAAGATCATCTTGCGGGAAAGAGCATCCGCAACTATATTGTCCTTGCCTTTTTTGTACTTCACCACATAGGGAAAAGACTCGATGAATTCAACCCATTTGGCATGCCTTTTGTTCAAATTGGCTTGGGTTTTCAAATATTTCAATGATTCATGGTCGGAATGGATAACAAACTCTTTGGGCCAAAGGTAGTGTTGCCACACTTCCAAAACACGGACTAAGGCATAGAGTTCCTTGTCGTAGATTGGGTAGTTTAGGCGAGCACCATCAAGTTTTTCGCTATAATAGGCAACGGGACGACCACATTGCATGAGGACGCCACCGATGCCAAGGCCACTAGCGTCACACTCAAGTTCAAAGGTTTTGGAGAAATCCGGCAAAGCAAGTAAAGGAGCTTCGGTCAATCTCTTCTTGAGTTCATTGAAAGCCGATTCTTGAGCATTGCCCCAAATGAAGGGTACATTCTTTTTGGTAAGCTCATTCAAGGGGCAAGCAATTGTGCTAAAATCTTTCACAAAGCGACGGTAAAACCCAAACAAACCAAGAGCGCTACGAAGTTGAGCAAGATTAGTTGGCGGTGGCCAATTTGTGATTGCCTCAATCTTAGAAGTGTCAACTTCAATCCCTTTCGAAGAAACTACATAACCCAAAAACACAAGCTTGTCGGTGCAAAAGGTGCATTTCTTGAGGTTGGCAAAAAGCGAAGCATTACGAAGGGCCAACAAAACTTGCTTCACATGGTCGACATGTTTATGTAAGGATTTGCTATAAACAAGGATATCATCAAAGTAGACAACCACAAACTTGCCAATGAAAGTGTGCAAGACGTGATTCATAAGACGCATAAATGTTGAAGGAGCATTGGAAAGACCAAAGGGCATGACAAGCCACTCGTAAAGACCAAGTTTTGTTTTAAATGCGGTTTTCCATTCATCTCCTTCATGCATACGGATTTGGTGATAGCCACTTTTCAAATCAATTTTGGAGAAGATAGTGGCAGCACTAAGCTCATCTAGCATGTCATCAAGTCGTGGGATAGGGTGTCGATACCTCACCGTGATATTGTTGATGGGACGGCAATCCATGCACATTTGGAGTGTGTCGTCTTGCTTGGGGACGAGGATGACCGGAACGGCGCACGGACTCAAGCTTTCACGAACATGTCCCTTGGCGAGGAGTTCTTGAATTTGGCGCTCGATCTCCTTTGTCTCCTCGGGGTTGGTGCGGTATGGCGCTCTATTGGGTAGAGGAGCGCCGGGAATGAGATCGATGCGATGCTCGATTCCACGTAGGGGAGGAAGTCCTTGAGGAAGCTCATCCGGAAAGACATCTTTGAATTCCTGCAAGATAGACAACATAGACGGAGGAACTTGGGTTAAGTCGTTAGTGTCTTTGCCATCTCCTTTGCATAAGAGCACGAAGTGGAAAGTGGATGGGTTTGCTCTCACTTCCCTCATCTCACTTTTGGTGGCTAACAAGACTACGCCGGGACTCACTCTTTTCCCTTTCTCACTCATATTTGGCTTGTGGCTCTCACTCACGTGAATGTGGTTCGCTCTCTCACCACTCAACTCACTAGGGGATTGTTTTTCTTGTGCTCTTACAATTGTCTTGGCATTGTCGGCGATAATTTGGCTTGGAGTCATTGGGCGGAGCACTAGGATCTTATTGTTCCATTTGAAGCTATAGTAGTTGGTGCGCCCATCATGAGTAGCGGCCTTGTCAAATTGCCAAGGGCAGCCAAGAAGTAAGTGGCAAACCGACATTGGTACCACATCACAATCCACCGTGTCCTCGTAAGAGCCAATCTTGAAGGATACTTGAACCGTGTGTTGGATCTTCACGGTGCCGGAGTCACTAAGCCATTGCACATGGTAAGGATTGGGGTGCTTCTTGTACGTCAAGTTGAGTTTCTCACATAGCTCCTTGCTTGCCAAGTTGTGACAACTCCCACCATCAATGATTACCTTGATTGATTTGCCGTTAATGCCGGCCTTGGTTTGGAACAAGTTGCATCTTTGAGCGTCATCACCTTGGTTGATTGTAGTCAAAACTCGAGTGACAACTAGAGTGGGGTTGGGGTCACCATCACAATAGATGTAGTCATCGGCGTCATCCAAGCTTTGCATCGTGGCCACCTTGTTCAATGCGTGGTACTCATCTTCACTCATAGACTCATAGTCTCCATTTTCATTGACGATCATCACCTTCTTGTTGGTGCACTCAAATGACTTGTGTCCTTGACCTCCACACTTGTAGCAAGTGATATATGACTTGGTGGCTTGAGGTGAGGGCGACGTCTTCTTGGAGGTTGTAGTGGGTTGCGGTGTAGGACTTTTGATATTGCCTTGAGCTTGGACTTGAGTGATGGGTTGTGTTGAAGAAGAAGCTCTAGTGGCGAAGAAGGACTTGGCCTTGACATACTTGAGTTCTTCGGCGACTTGGCGCTCGGCCTTCATGGCTTGATGAACTAGCTCAACAAGGTTCTCATAAGGTTGGAATTCCACTATCTTCTTTATGGGGTACGTGAGGCCGTTCAAGAAACGTGCCATTGATTGTTCCTCGGACTTGACAATGTGTGCGCGGGTGAGAGTTGACTCCATCTCCTTGTAGTACTCGTCGACCGTCTTGATGCCTTGTTTGAGCTCTTGTAGCTTCTTGTATAAATCTCGCGCATAATGATGTGGCACAAAGCGCTTGTGCATTTCCTTCTTCATGTCATTCCATGTGTCGATTGGGTCTTCAAAGGAGGCTTGGAGTTGTTCCCACCATAGTTGCGCATAGCCTTCGAACTCGAGGGATGCGAGGTCAACTCGTTTGTCTTGCGGCACCTTGTAGACTCGAAATAGCTTGGAGACCTTGGATTCCCATGCAATGTAGTCTTCCGGGTCGTTGGTGCCATGGAACTTAGGAATGACGAGCTTGGGAGGATTGAAACGGTTTTTGTGATCATCCTCATCGTCATCATCATGGTGGCGATGGCAGTCTCGGTGACGATGCCTTGGGTGGTGGTGTGGAACATAATCCTCGTCATCTTCAATATCAATATGATTGTCGGCCAATGGCACTCGGCGGGCTCGATGTGGAGGTAGATCATGACGATGATGTTGATTGTCCTCATGGCGGTGTGGGAGATCCAAGTTAACATTTGGAATTGGAATTTCTTGTCGATGGCGATCTTGATGTTGTTGATGGTGTACGATCGCTTGGGGGTGCGGCTCTTCTTGACGATGTTGGTCTTGGTGTTGTTGAGGATCCATGTTCGCTTGTTGATGAGGCATCTCGTGGTGATGGCGGCCGTTTTGTGGACCTTGACCAACGTCGCTTGGAACTTTACTTCTTGCGTTGGAACGGTGTGAAGACCTTGAGCTTGGTCTTGAGGAGTGCCGGTGTCGTCTTTCGAGAAGCAGCTCATCGAGACGAATGGAGCGCTCATTGCTCTCGCGTTGGGCGTCTTGCAGTTGAGCGAAACGCTCAGCGTTTTCACATTGCGCGGCATGATGGCGCTCCTCATAGCGGCGTAAGTTGTCGTCGATGTACCTCCTAAGGGACTCCGCTTGTTTGCCGAAGTCGGCGTCTTGTTCTTCCCTAGCCATGATAAGCAAACACAAGTGATATGTGGAATATGTGGTGGCTAACAACCGCTCTTACCTTGGTTGATAGTATTAGACCAATGGGCCCTCCTTCCGAGACAAAGGTGTCACAAGAGTAAGAGTTGGTTGATTAGTGATCCAAAAGCGACTCACACACACACTTATGAGGAGCTTAGGTATGGTAAAGTGGCAAGAAATCAAAACGAAACCAACGAAAAGACTATTGCAACAAGTGGAGGATAACCACAAAGATCAAGAAACAAAAGAGACTAACCACACAATCCGAGAAACAAAGGAGACTCACACGTGGAGACAAACGTGGATGGTGCGGCTATAGGGAGGAGCAACTTGGACCTAACGAATACTATGCTCATGCCGCACCACCTCTCGAAGGACAACTAGCTCAAGTGTATGGGAAGGAGCACCCGATTTGCACAAGTGTACCCATTTCTCTATTGGTTATTGGAGCTTGAGGATGACTAGGATCACGGCTCGGCTTTTCTCTTTTTTTTTTGAATCTTTTCTATTTCTCTTTTGCTTTATGCTTTTGCCCGAGCCGAGTCCGCTACAACTAGATGCTCACAAGATTATGATATGGTCACTTGGTGTCACACTAGTGCAATGCTCACACTATGAAGAGCTAGCTCCTAAGAAAAAGTTTCGCGAAATGGAAAGGGATGTGTCGGAAGCTATACCTTTGATGCCGTCGAGGTAGCAATGAAGCGACATGAGGATGAAGTCGGTGAATAGTCGTGCGGCGGTAGCACCGGCCGAACGGGCGGTAGGACCGATTGCGAGCGGTAGTAACGGCCGTTCGGACGGTAGTACCGCTGGCGACGAATTGCGCGGCACGCTTGGGCTTGGAGCGGAAAAGGCCTCCGGAAAACACCAATGGAAAGTGGGGGAAAAGGTCTTAAGCACGAGATCCGTGGATCAAAACCACAAATCGCTCACCAAATCGAAAGATCGAACGAAATCCATATGGGCTATTTTTTTTTTGAATTTTCGAAATTGGTATGGGAAAGAAAAATTTTGGTGGAAATGGCTAATAAAAGGTGGAAACACGATCCAAATCCGTGGAAACCCTTGCTCTGATACCAAATGATGTAGGGCTAGGCCCGATCTTCACGGATTTGAGGGGAAAAGGGGATGAACACGAAGAACACGGAGGGGTAACGAGGGAGATTCGTGGGCAAACACAAAGATAACTAGCAAATCCTGCTGAGAACTCCACACAACAACGAACCCTCAAAAAGGTAGCCTTTGGATCGAAGAATCAAAGCCAAACTTACTCTTGTTGAAACCGATTGCTCTTACCGGCCGGTCCACCGATCCAATAGAATCACCGCAGTGAAAGATTGGTTTGCCCTACTAGAGACACCGTAGTGAAAGAGTAGCAACAACAAGATCTACCTCAACGAGGCACCCTAGCTACGAGGGAGGAGGAGCATAGCTCACACAAGTCTCAAATTCAGTCTGCCCTAGAATGGGGAAAGGGGAAAGCTATTTATAGTCTTAGTACAAAACAAGGCAGGAAGGTGGGGAACCGGCCTGGGGGCCGGCCTAGGCCGGCCTGGAGGCCGGCCGGCACAGGTGGAGGTCCGGCCTGGAGGCCGGCTGCGTCGGGTGGAGGTCCGGCCTGGAAACCGGCCTAGGCCGGCCTGGAGGCCGGCTGCGTCGGGTGGAGGTCCGGCCTAGGCCGGCCTGGAGGCCGGCTGCGTCGGGTGGAGGTCCGGCCTAGAGGCCGGCCGGCTCGGGTGGGGGTCCGGCCTGGGGCCGGCCCAGGCCGGCCTGGAGGCCGGCTGGCTCCGCCTTGAGCTTTTGCCTCCTTCTTCCTCTTCTTGCCCATCTTCTTGAATCTCCTCTTGGCCATCTTCTTGAATCCATTGTGGGTCATCATCCGGGTGGATCCTGAGTATGCACAAGGTACCGGCATGAAGTAGCAAACTATTCAAAGGGAGGTCGAGATCACACATCGAGAGGAGCGAGGTCACCTTTTCATGAAGAGCCTTTACTCTTGATCTTGTCATTGGGCCAATCGGCGTGGTGTCCATGGTGTTGTCCACATGTGGGGCTACATCACGTGGTGGCGTGGCCTCGAGTAGCTTGTGTCCTCATAGTGACGTCGATGATGATCATGAGTAGACGTACGACGATGACGATCCTCGACGTCTCTTGATGGCGATTCATGTGCATAAGCACTTTGCATTGGCCGCCGTCTTGAGGGCGATGTAGCATGACGTCGTGGAGGAGTGCGTGTCTCCATGTCCTCTAGGCGAAGATGCCTTGAGCTCGGTCTCCTTGTGTCGTCGTCGTGAGGCGCATAGCCTTGTTGAAGATCTTGAGACGATGTCGTTGCTTGACGGCGGTGACGGTCTTGAGTCCGTGGCCTTGAGGATCGTTGAGGTGGGTACTCATTGTTGGGAATATGCCCTAGAGGCAATAATAAAATGGTTTATTAGCATATTCATGTTTATGATAATAGTTTATTATCCATGCTATAATTGTATTAACTGGAAACATAATACATGTGTGGAATATAAACAAACAGTTGTCCCTAGTAAGCCTCTATCGGACTAGTTCGTTAGTCAAGAGATTGTTATAGTTTACTAACCATGGACTTGTTACAGTCACTTGATAACGGAGTCAATCATTAGGAGAATGATGTGATGGACAAGACCCAATAATAGAGAGTTGCAATTGATCGTGTCACACAGTTTCATTGTCAACGCTTTTAGTATATGCCAAGTATAGTTTCCTTAGATCATGAGATTATGTCACTCCCGTTTACCAGAGGATTACTTTGGGGACATTAAACGTTGCTTTGTGACTGGGTGATTATAAAGATGGCTTTCAGGTATCTCCGACTGTAAGTTGTTGAGTGACATGTACCAAGAGTGGGATTTGTCCCTCCATGTGACAGAGAAGATATCTCCAGGGCTTCTCGGTAATATAGCATCATAAAGTTTGCAAACATGTGATTAAGTGGTAATCACGGAGATCCTATATTATGGTCGAGTAAAAAGAACTTGTCGGGTAACAAGATTAAACTAGATATGGGGATATCAACGATCAAATCTCGGCCAAGTAATATCGTGAGACAAAGGGAATCATATACGAGATTAATTGAATCTCCAGCATCGCGGTTCAATCGATAAGGAACTTCGTTGAATATGTAGGAGTCAATATGGGCATCCCGGTCCCGCTATTGATTATTGACCGGATCATGTCTACATGTTCTCGAACCCGTAGGGTCACACACTTAACGCTCCGATGTAGCTAGGGTTAGCGATGAGATAAGTGATGGTGTGAACGAATATTGATTCGGAGTCTCGGATGAGATCCTAGACATCACGAGGAGATCCGGAAGAGTCCGGAGAATAAGATTCATACAAGGAAAGTGGTTTCCGGAGGTATCGGAAAGGTTTCGGATTTTTCCGGCAGGGTACCGGAAGGTTCTAGAAGATTCTAGAGGAGTCTAGAAGTGGGGTCCACCTACGTATGGGGCCCACATGGACCAAGGGGGCAGTGCAACAGCCACATGGGCTGGCCGCACCACCCCATAGGCCCACATGGGCCAAGCCGGCCAAAGGAAAGGGAGAAGGGGGCCGAATCCCATAGGGACTCGGCTGGCTTGGGGGCCAAGAAAGCCCTAGCCGGCCGGCCATAGGGTTCCCCTTGCCTCCACCTATATAAAGGGGTGTGGGGGGGGTGCGGCACATCAATCCAAGGGAGGCCCTAGCCGCACCCCACCCTAAACCCTAGCCGCACCACCTCCACCTTGCCGCGCCACCCCTCCCTGCAGGGCTGTGATGACCCACAAGTATAGGGGATCTATCGTAGTCCTTTCGATAAGTAAGAGTGTCGAACCCAACGAGGAGCAGAAGGTGTTGACAAGTGGTTTTCAACAAGGTTTCACTGCAAGCACTAAAAGAGAAATGTTTTTGGATTTTTGATTTAATGAACAAATAAAGAACAAGTAAATAAAAGAGTGCTACGATAATTGCAGCAAATAGCCCAATCCTTTTAAGCTCAAAGGACAGGCCGGTTGTGTTACTTATGAAGATTAAAACGTTCTCGAGGACACATGGGAGTTTCTGCCTAGCCAGTTTCATTGCACGTCGGTGATTAACCTTCAATGTTATGATAAAATGCTGTGTGGGTGGACCTATGCTAATGCACCGCCCTTACTTGGACAAATACATACTTGTGATTATACCCCTTGCAAGCATCCGCGACTACAAGAAAGTAATTAAGATAAAAACCTAACCACAGCCTTAAACTCCGAGACCCTACACTCCCTAGTGCACTAGTTCACAAATTGGGGTTTAGGTTTCTGTCAGTCCTGCAACCCTACCATAAGCAAACTAAATACACTATGCATTCCCCTAGGCCCTTTGAAAGGTGAAGTATCATGTAGTCGACGTTCACACGATACCACTAGAGGAATAACACCACAACATAAATCAAACCATTAAATATTACTCAACATTATGCAATTACTAGCAACTAGGCTTTCCCCATGTCCTCAAGAACCAAACGAACTACTCACAAGACATCATATAGATCATGATCAGAGGTGATATGAATAAGGGCAACAATCTGATTGTAATGATAATTCACTGATAAAACTCTCAAACATCAACTACAAGTGGTAATCAACGCCCGGGATACGATTCCGATGAACTAATAGCAACACAATGATAATTGTTACAGCGAGATGAGATGGGATGATGGCGGTGATGATGGTGCTGATGGTGGAGATGATGTTGATGATGATCCCGATGATGCTTGGCGTGATGGCGATGACGATGGCGGCGATTCCCCCCTCCGGGAGGGAATTCCTCAGCAGATTTCTCCCTACCGGAGCCCTTCTTCTCTCTGTCTGGTTTCCACCTCGTGGAGGCGGCGAAAAATTCCTCGTCGATGCCCCCGATGTTTTTAGGTCATGGGTGAGTATTATGCCGAAGGGGAGCCGGAGGGGGGCCACAGGGGCCAGGGGCGGGCCCCTGCCGCGGCCAAGGGTGGGCCCACGGGTGCAGGCCGCCCCTGCCCCTTGGAGCTCCACTTCGTGCCCCCTTTCGGCTCCGTGACTTATTCTTTAAAATATTAACTTCATAATTTTTCTAGAATTTTCTGAGCTTCCTACGTCAGGTATCTTGACAGGTACTTTTTCAGCTGATTTCCAGCTCCGACAGATCCATCCCCAATAATTGCCAAACATGCAAAATAAGACAAAGTAACATAAGTATTGCATCATAATATGAAATATATCAATGAATAAATATAAATTATGATGTAAAATAATGATGCAAAATGGACGTATCAACTCCCCCAAGCTTAGACTCCGCTTGTCCCCAAACGAAAAACTGAACTCGGTAAACAGGACCACAGGTTTATAGAGTGAAGTGTCGATAAATAAAGAATACGAACGTGAAGCATCAGTATTTACTCATCAAACACAAATATATCTTAATCAGCAACCTTTCTCTCCTAAAGCTTCTCGAAGACAAGTAATGTAACTACAACATGTTAAGGTGAAAGAAGACAGAAACTTATTAAGCAAATACAAAACGAGACTCCGCTTAAGAAATAATTATACTTATCAGCCCATATTTCAAGAAAGATTCATTTAAACTAGCAGGGTGACCCGCGCATTTGCGCGGCTAGATATTATCCTTAGCAATATATGGGTTTTTGCAGTATTTCAACAAAATTAAATTTGCGATGTTGATATGCTATTAGATATAAAATTATAATTATAAAACCTTGTGGCAGGAATATCCATGTGAAACATAATTTTTATTTCTTTCTCCGCTAATTACTTCCCATGTGCAAATTACTATATGTTTAATTCACCTCTACATATTGGTGACTATAGTTCTACTTTTTTAAATTTGTTGGTAAGAACTTTGGTGTGACAAAAGATTAAGGCATGTAGGCCGCCAAAAATATCAACTATCAATTATGGTCTTTTGAATAACATGGACCTTCTTCTGTTTCCGCTCTTCCCATGTCCTTACTATCTACCTTATAATTAATAATTTCTTAAGAAGTCTTTAACCAAAAAATAAATCCAAATAAGTGTAGCTTGAACTTAAAAATTGTGTCCTCTTTCTTTATCCACCTTCATTGACATGGCAAGATCTTTATTATATGATATGAAAATTTTCTTACCCTCTCCAACCATGCTTTGTGTGGATTTATTCAACGCCATCGGCGTGCCTGTTACTCTCTCTTCTATATGATGCATCTCTAGCCTCTTGGATGTACTTCTTTATATTTCTTCATCAAATCGTACAAATGCACGATAAAATCATACAAATGCATGATACAAACCACATCTTGGTTGAAGAAGGAAACATAAGATGTTTGATGTTTGATTCGACTTCATGAATCTAGCAGTCTGTCAGAACATTAATTCGAGTATGAAATTCGATCTTAAAAGATATGACCGAGATGCAATCAAACAAAAAAGGATACGGTGAGAGAGTGGCGAGTCGCCAAATCTATTGTTGTATCGTTGTGTGTGCTGCCATACGCCATGTTGCCAATGGCCCTAAACACCTCTAGGTGCGCCGGCGCCATCGTTTCTCGCCATATCGATGTCGATCTTGTGTTGTTGTAGAATGTCTCGATGGCTGATGTGCTGGTATTTTCAGAGGGTTCCCTTCCGTTGCATGCGTTGATTGTCGCCTGAACAAAGAGAGGAGAAAGAACGTGAGGATGGCACTCAAGCATGTAGGGTTCCTTTCCGTTGCATGCGTCGATCTGCGCCTAAACAAATATAGGAGAAATATAGGTACCAATCGTGGCACTAGTCCCGGTCATTGGTCCCAGTGCGCCCGCCAGGACCAGTCCCGGTTCGTAGGGGACCTACCGTCCCGGTTCGTGTTACGAACCGGTGACAAAGGGATGCGGGAGGAGGCGACAGAGGTTGGACCAGCCCGGACAATGCACTGTCCCGGTTCTATTTACAGACCGGGACTAATGGAGGGACTTTAGTACCGGTCCTTGTTACGGACCGGGACTAAATATATTCTATATCATCTTCCACCCCCCGACCCGGCCGTGGCCAGGCCGTGGCCATTTTTTAGCTCCGGGTTCATCTCCATTTTCTTAACCCTTGCTCCTCCCAACCACGAGTTCGGCCCCTATTTTCTCCACCATTTGTCAAGTTTGGCGGCACCTCATCTACCCGACGGTTAGCACTCCGGTGTTCCTTTTTAGCTCATTTTGGTGCTACTTAGCAAATTTTATTTTTCTAGTGCTAGCAAGGTGTTTGATGAAATGCCTAAGTAAGAGATTTCATTTTTTTTACATGCAATTTTAGCTCAAATTAAAGTATAATGTATTGGGTTTACAGTTGTCCGGTGACCATCTTTACCATCGTCGATCGCCCGCGCCATCCCGTCGCCGGCACCTCCTCGGTGAGTCTTGTTTTTATCCCTTTTTAACTTATTGATATACTTTAGATGCATGTATATTATCTTACTTTTTTATATGTATAGTGTGTCATGGTTTTGATATCCGTCCCCGTCGGTCCTCGTCCGGTCTATAACGATCCGGATGTCGTTGTTGAACCGGAAATTCCAACCGACCCTATCATCGAGTTTTTTGAAAATGAAATTAATGATTTGAAAGCAAAACTAGAAAGAAGTGAAAATCTCCGTCTCCAAACCCTATAAGAGAAGATGAAATTGGAGCTCCATATTGCCGACATCGTCGATGAGCACAAGATCAAGATGGATGCAATGCGCTTGAAGATTAGAAAAATTAGAAATTATGCCATTCATAAAGAGGCTTGGTATCATTATGGTGTTGGTTCGATAGTTACCATAGTTGTGATTTTTATCGCATTTGTTGTTGGGCTTAAATTCTTTAGATAGTTGTATGTTAGTTTGAACCAATGTATGTTTGTGAGACTATATGTATTACATTTGGTTATTTGCTCTACTTTGGTTTGAATGTGATGAACTTATATATTAATTCACTTTATCACTGTTATATATTGAAGAAATAGTGTTAATGGTTTTTTATATTTTATTTATATAATGCAGATGAGTCAGATGAGTCGGCAATGGATGTACAGTGACCGACGTTATCCCGACTTTATTAATGGCATGCATTATTTTCTCCAAGTGGCTGAGAAAAACAAGCCGCCAAATGGTTTTATTTCATGTCCATGTAGTGTCTGCAAGAATACTCAGGACTACTCTACCTCACAAACCATTCACGTCCACCTGTTGAAGTCCGGTTTCATGACCGGTTATAATTGTTGGACCAAGCATGGAGAAAGAGGAGTTATAATGGAAGACAATGAGGAAGAAGAGGATAATGACAACTATCCTATGTTCACTGATCACGGTGGTACATCAATGGGGAAGATGAAGCTGAAAAAGAGCCCATTGTTGATGAGCCCGATGACGATCTTCGTCGGGCCATTCTTGATGCGAAGATAAACTGTGGAAGTCAAAACGAGAGGTTGAAGTTGGAGAGAATGTTAGAGGATCACAACAAATTGTTGTACCCAAATTGTGAAGATGGGCAGAAAAAGCTGGGCACCACACTGGAATTGCTGCAATGGAAGGCATAGGAAGGTACTTCTGACAAGGGATTTGAAAAATTGCTGAAAATAATAAAGAAGATACTTCCAAAAGATAACGTATTGCCCCCAGTACGTACGAAGCAAAGAAGGTTGTCTGCCCACTAGGATTAGAGGTGCAGAAGATACATGCGTGCATCAATGACTGTATCCTCTACCGC
Organism: Puccinellia tenuiflora; assembly: GCA_012064385.1. Lineage (NCBI taxonomy): Eukaryota > Viridiplantae > Streptophyta > Magnoliopsida > Poales > Poaceae > Puccinellia > Puccinellia tenuiflora. Next base: position 1,151,045 of record QRDG01000175.1, on the reverse strand, counting down.
GGCGAGGAGTACGAGAATTTGAATGCATGTCCGGTATGCGGTGCATTGAGGTATAAGATCAGGCGAGATGACCCTGGTGAAGTTGAGGACGAGGCGCGCCCCAGGAAGAGAGTTCCTGCGAAGGTGATGTGGTATGCTCCTATAATACCACGGTTGAAATGTTTGTTCCAAAACAAAGAGCATGCCAAGTTGTTGCGATGGCACAAGGAAGACCGTAAGAAAGACGTGATGCTCAGACACCCTGCTGATGGGTCGCAGTGGAGAAAAATTGACAGAGAGTTTCCGACATTTGCAGATGACGCAAGAAACTTAAGATTTGGTCTAAGTACAGATGGCTTTAATCCCTTTGGAGAGCAGAGCTCCAGTCATAGCACCTGGCCTGTGACTCTATGCATCTATAACCTTCCTCCTTGGTTGTGCATGAAGCGGAAGTTCATTATGATGCCAGTACTCATCCAAGGCCCGAAGCAACCCGGCAACGACATTGATGTGTACCTGAGGCCATTAGTTGAAGAACTTTTACAATTGTGGCGCGAAGAAGGTATACGTGTTTGGGATGAGCACAAACAAGATGAATTTGACCTACGAGCATTGCTGTTCGTGACCATCAATGATTGGCCAGCTCTTAGTAACATTGTTAGGGACATTCTCCCGATCACCATTGCAGAATGGCATAAGCCGAAGGGTGTGGATGAGGATGATGCTTCTTATGTCCCTGATCATACGAAAGAATTGCTTTTCGATACGCTCATGATACATTTCAACATACCAGAAGGCAAGACGGAGAAAGTGAAGGAGTGGACTCTTAAGAAGATGGCCACACAATTCCAGAGCTGGAAGAAAACACTATGGAGAAAGTACGAAGATGAAGATCCAGCTAATTTCACCGGAGCACTCGAGAAGATAAAACATTCCTGGCCCGCATTCAAGGCGTACAAGAATTCCTCTACTGCCGTGGCTCGATCGGTCGTAAATAAGAGAAATGCTGGGAAGAAGGAATACCACCATAGGTTGGGTACAGGTGGCTACAAGTCTGCCATTCCCAAATGGTTAGCCTTTGAAGCGGAACTGGTTGCTAAAGGGATCACTCCACAGACTTTGAACTGGCCCGAGAGGGCCAAGTTTTGGTTGTTCGCGCATGGCGCAGTGTTGGACTCAGAGACGGGGTTGATTGTTGCAAAGGGAAAATGGAAGAAAAAGGTTGAAACAATCGTTCCGTTGCTTATTGACGCAATAGATAAAGTTCGAAAGGGAGAGTACCATCCCGAGAGAGAGAACGACGAGCTGACACTCGCACTGGGGAATCCCGAACACAACGGACGATTACGAGGCTTTCCCGGCGGTACCAACTTGAAGGAAGGGTTTCCGGACTGTGCTGACAGTTATAGAAGCCGTGGGAGAAAGAAGCAGAAGGAGTTAGACCGTTTATCAGAATTGGAGCGCATGGTTTCCGGACTGCGCTGTCAGATTGACTCAATCAGCCAGCACCGGGCACCTGATCAACAGCAGCAACAAGTCGACGTCGTCCAAGAACCGCGAAGAAGCAGCGTGGGTTCCACGCCGCTACAAGTATCTGCCGCAATAATAGAACAGCCGGCGGCTCACTACCCCGTGGATGATATCACGGAGAAGACGGAGTGTGAGCTTCATATGTTAATGAAGAACATATCCTTCAAGGTGGCGGTCGGCTATGCGTTACCAAACGAACCTGGAGCAAGCTACCATCTTGGTCAGATTCCAGCTGGCTATGCTCGTGTCGGGGTGGATGCTATTATACCGGGATTTGAGGCACTTGAGCTTGACTATCCTGGAGGTGACGATGAGACGACACTGGGACAAGTCAAGCACGGTTTCGTTCTATGGAACAAGAAATACATCGTGCTTCCAGGCTCAGCACCAAGGCCACCGACTCCTCCAAGTAGAAGTCCACCACCTACAAGTCCACCCTTCCTACCCCAGAGGGACCCCAGCGCAAGTCCGTCTCCATCTCCAGCTACACCAGTACGGTCTCCATCTCCAGCTACACCAGCACGGTCTCCATCTTCAGAGCCAGTCCAGCGGTCTCCATCTCCAAAGCCAGTCCAGCGGTCTCCATCTCCAGAGCCAGTCCAGCGGTCTCCGCCTTATAAGTGGTTTGATGCGAAGAGGGCCGTTAATGGTTCGCCTCCTAAGAAGAGACAGAAAAAGCCGCGAAAAGTGAAGACTCCTGAGAAGTTACCTTACGAGAGGACTGTCGAGGAATCCGAAGCCATCAGGAGGGCCGAGGTTACAGCCCATTTTACAAAGAAACCGCCCCCGGAAGAACTACCCAGCATCAAAGGGCTTCCTCGTGACAAACTACATCACACTATTAGGTGCTTATACAACCCTCCACCAAGGCCGTCATCAGACTATGAGCGCTCTATTGAAAAGTCATACGACTTGGTGTTGGAGAACCGGAAATGCGGGAAACAGATAGCCCAGCTGGGACAACAAGCTACGCAATCGCTCCCTCCGCTTAAGGTACTTACCGACAAAGACGCCCACCGTATGGTACCTCAGGGAAGTGTCCGCCACTTCCCTGAGGAACCTTATAGGGTGCCTTATCAATATGTTCAAGGCAAGTCTTTGGTCACAACTGAGGTGGTCAAGTTACTACCAACAAGGATGCGTCAGTTGAATTCATGGTACATGAAAGTCGCAAAGAAAGGTATAATAGGTATCATGGCAAAAGTTAGAAAGGAGGAACACTTCTACGATGACTACGGTGTGCAAATTGATTTCTCCGAACTTTTCCAATTATACAATGGTTTACCCCTCGATAAAGCAATCATCAGTATCTTTTGTCTGTAAGTTATTTATTTTTGTAATTTAATTAAGTCTTTATATATATATATATATATATATATAGCTCACAGCACATTCTAATTTTGGTACGCTATTTGTGCAGAAAGAAGATGATCGACTACAAAAGGGAAATAATAAAACCGGTGGAGATTGGTTTCATGGACCCTAATGTTATTCATGAAGTGAGCATAAGGGAGAAACCACAAGTTGTAAAGGGAGTAATGATAGAGGCTTTCAAGCGACACCAAAACAAAAAAGAAATATTTCTTCCTTACAATTTCAGGTAAATGTTACTAATTGCTTGTACACATTCTATTTTTGCTCACCCGGTATCTTAAGTCTAATTGATGAGTTATATGCGCATGCCTCTGTATGTAAATTTGCAGCTACCACTTTATTCTCGTGGTCATTAGATATCACCAGGGAATAATTGAAGTCTACGACTCATTAAGGAGAGACCCTAGAGAGTACAAGAGCTTGTTTGATGTCATGAAAGAGTAATTTAAATTTTTATCACATTACTATACCGACCTCTCTTTCATTCATTTCGTGATATCAAGTAATTAATTAATAACAGATGTTTTGTTCTTTCTTTGTCGAGTAGAGCATGGCAGACATTCGTCAAGGAAGTACCCGGTAAATGGCACGAGAAGCTGGTATGGACTCTGAACCAAGTAAGTAGTACTATACCTATATCCATGAATTAATGTAGTTTGCAATACCATTACCAAACTTAATGTGTTGAATTCTATTCTCGAACAGTGGTGTCTGGAACAGCCAAAAGGGACCCTCTTATGTGGGTACTACGTTTGCGAGTACATTCATAGGATGACTTATGAAAAATTCGAAAATCGAATAAACGCAGAGGTACGTAATTATACATTGTTCACAAATTTTTTTTGACAAAATAATATGCATATCAATTGTGTGGAGTTTCATTCATAATTGTTTAATTTTCTCTTTCTTTTAAAGATTGTAAGGAAGCGGGCCGGCCTCCTACCAGATGACCGTATAAGAGCAATTGGGGAGGAGCTGACGGGATTTCTTCTTGATGATGTCATACCTGAAAATTCAGAGCACTATTATCTACATATATAAATGTACTATGATTTCATGCATGTATAATTGATGCATTTGAGTACTTTGTGTACGGAAACATGACGACAAATTCATGTGTTACAATTAATTTGTAAGTGTGTTATATATATGCATCAACGTGTGATCATAGTACAATATAATTTATATCGACGTATCGACGTGTTTCTGAAACTATCCAAAACCCCGGCACTAAACACACACGACACCCGGTCCGTGCAATTCTGAAAAAAATTATAAAAGAAAAAAAAAAAGGCCTAACGGTAGTCCCGGTCCGTAACACGGACCGGGACTAAAGACATCCAGCCCGCGGGCTCGCCCGTGGCCACGTGGGAGGCACTCTAATCCCGGTTCGTAGCCAACCGGGACTATAGGGGGGGGGGGGCTCTAGTCCCGATTTGGTAGTCCGGGTTGCCCAGCCGGGACTAGAGGCCGTCTGGAACCGGGACTACTGCCCCGTTTTCCACTAGTGTTATCGTCGATGGTTGGACGTGCGTTTGGGTCTCACGTACGTGTGTTGCTTAGCCTCCATGGATGCGTGTCCGACTGTCCGTGTACTTCTGGTCTGCTTTTGCGATGCATATTCAGACCATGTAAATCGATCAGGCAGTTGTTTCGTATCCTTGTACGTGCACATCATACCGGACTTGGCATTAATCAATTATTACTCGTAGACTCCAGCCTGTGTACGTCTCCTTTCAAGATTGGAAAAAGATCAATCATGCCATATCTTACACATATTCTAAGCGAACGTGTGTAGCTACATGACCCGTCAACGTGACATCGGACTTCTTTTGTGCACGTTTATTTTTACGTTACAGTATTTATCTTTTAATCTTGGCCGTTAAAATTATGATGAACAGTATATATATTTTTAGCATATGTGGACGAACGTGGTAGCTTTATTTTCTATTGTTTTAAGTATATAATAGATGCTTCAACCATCTGATCATCTTCCCACGAGTTACAAATCGTCAAAGCTATATCCTTATAACAAAAGAGTTAGTACTGACATAAGAAAAATGAATAACTATCATGAGATATGAAAGACATAATGTAGATATCATAATTGCTTAACATCAAAATTCAACACTATGAGTTTGCTTGTAGAAGGTAGAGGAAGTAGGTGAACTGACTCAACAATAAGTAAAATAGAGGCCCTTCGCAGAGGGAAGTAGGGATTAGTCATGTGCTAGAGCTTTTTGGTTTTTAAAACAGAAGTAAAATGATTTTGAGTTATGCATGCTTTCGTCAACGGCTTCACAACATAGAAGCTATCTAGTCCCCCATGACAAGCAAGGTTTTTTAGACTTGTGAGAGCAGCTGGTTTTTAGAGGAGCGAGTACGCTCCTCTTTCTCCTTGGTTTCACCACTGTCCAATGTTTGAGCTGATTTTTCAGGTGCGCGGAGGAGAATGGTGAGTTATATTTATATTTTGCTTAAACTGCTCTCGGGTTAATTCAAGTGAAGACGTAATCCATCGACACCGGGTGAAAGGGGGAAATGACCTTGCTCTTCACAAGTTATATCTAGCTCTCCACTGCTCCCTCATGAGCTTAAAAGCAGAGGCACAAAGAAGGAGTATTTTGAATTCTTTTAAAGATAGCACATGACAAATTTACTTGGAATGGTAGGAAATACCATGCATAGGTAGATATGGTGGACTCAGCTGGCAAGAAGGTTTGGCTTTGGGAATTGGATGCACGAGTGAACCATACACTCAGTACAGGGCTTTAGGCTAGAGAGGCTTTAAAGCAAACAAAACAGTGTTGAGAGATGTAAATCAACTATGCTATCAAAAACAATATGTCAAACATGCAACATAAAGCTTATCATCACTGTCAGAAATAAATCTGTCGGAGAATGTTCCCAGGAACTGGGGGTGTCTCCAAGGTATCGTGTAAGGGGCTGAACACGGAGTCAAACAATCCTCAACGTGCCCCGGCGACGGTGCTCGTCGGACTCGCTACGGACGACACTGCAGAGATGGACACAAGATCTTACCCAGGTTCAGGGCCCTCTTTGGGAGGTAAAACCCCTACGTCCTGCTATGGTGTATTGCACTGCTTGGAGAGGTTCACAGTACAAGGAGAGCTTGGAGAGCTCGAGGTGGCTAACAATGGCTACCTGCTAGTCTTCAGATCTAGGGTTAGGGTCTACTAGAGCTGAACCAACCGAAGATCGAACCCCTTGCTTGAGCGTGCTCCCCCTCCTTTTATAGGCGTCCTGGACCTCTTCCGCCCAAACATTTGGGCGGGAAGGGTTACCACATGGCGACGAGGGAAGGAGCAGGGTGCACGATAAAGGTGGAGTCCATGGACGCGGTCCATGGCAGGGACGGTGCTACCAAAGCTGGAAAAGCCACCGGCCAGCCGGACGGTGGGCTGGCGCTTGATGAGGTGGGATGTGACCCACGGTGACGTCGTCCTTGGAGCGTAGCTGCAGACGGTTCCCTTATCGCCAAAGAGGCAATACTCGTTGTCCGCTTTGCTTGAAGCCGCTTTGTTGACTACTTTATACATGGAAGTGGCAACTGCGTCGTCGTCGTCATCGCGCGTAGGCACGCGCGTCACTCTGCACATGGCGCAGAGCCCATGTGCGCTCTGCCGCGGAGGCAGAGATGGCTTCGCGAGGAAGGAGCCTCGCGAGGCTAAAAGCCTCGCCGAGTCCTTCGGCTTGGTCCTTAGCAGAATCGCAGGTGGCGTCGGAGACGCCTTGTCGAGGAGTGGTCCCTCGCCAAGGGAGAGAACCCTCGACGAGGAGAAAAGATCCCTCGCGAGGGAAAAACCATCGCGAGGATCGCCAGGCTTGGAGAGCCTGGTCCTTAGCGAAAATGCCTGAAGAATCTTGTGGGACCTGGCAGGCCGGCCCGTGGTACCCTGGTTTCCACTGTGCCGACAGTAGCCCCCGGGCCCGCGATGGGCACGCCGAAGGCCATGGACGCAGGCGAAGCGTCGAGGGCCCAAAGACGCCTGCCTGGGCCGTGACACGTGGAGCGTTACGGTTGCGCCGCGGCCACGATCTCCTCGGCTTCAATGGGCAACCCGGTGGGGCCCACCACGTCCGGGGCAACCGGTCAATAAAGCCTGGCGCGCAGACTGCGCCCATCACTTCTCCCATTACTCCGCCGCCCTCTTCTTCAAAACTTCTCCTTCCTCCCAGAGCTCGTCGCTTCCGAGGTCTTCGTCTTCAAGCTTCCTTCCAGCGGCCATGGCTCCCAAGAGGGCAACCGACGGCCAGAAGGGCAAGGCCGCGATGCAGACTGGCACGTCTGCGGCGGCGGCGCTGCCGCCGTCACGCATCAACACGGCGGCGATTGCGAAAGTGCGCTACCTGGCGGCCTCGAACACCAACGAGCATGGCGTCACCGAGATGAGGCCGACCGGCAGCAGGCTTCCCGAGGGGTACTACCCCATTTTTCTCCATACTCTCTACGCCGGTCTCGTTCCTCCCTTCTCTGACTTCCTCTTCGCGATCCTGGAAACGTACCAGATCCAGCTTCTTCATCTCCACCCCAACTCCATCCTTATCCTCGCCATCTTCGCCTACCTCTGCGAGGCCTACGTCGGCATTTGCCCCTCGGTAGCGCTTTTTTGCAGCTTCTACTCCCTCCGTAGCACCGCACAGAATGAGCGGCTCGGATGCGTGTCATTCCGCATCACCGACGCCAGGAGCGAGGTCTATATTCCCATCGCCTGGAGTGGCGAGAACGCCATCACCAAGGTGACGAAGAAGGTGGAGAAGTTCCGCGAGAGGTGGCTCTTTGTTGACACCAAGGGGACCAACCCTCTTATGGAGGTGCCCGAGGCGCCGCCGAGGAAGTGGGCGCGCTAGGCGAGCGCAGACTTCGAAGGCCCAGAGCTCGACGGGGTGTACCAGTGCATATGGAGGCTTCGCGTTGGCAGGCTCACCGGCCAGATGGTGGCCAAGGACTTCACGAGGCGCCGCATCGCTCCTCTTCAGCAGCATTCGGAGCCGGTGTGGCGGTACACCGGCAAGGAGGACAGGATGCGCCTGTGCGTGGACAACCTCGCGCGGGAGGTGCTGTACCCGATCATGGGGATCCTCTTCGCCACGAAGGACATCCCGTCCCCCTCTACCGAGGAGGCCAAGACGCTCTTCAACTTCGTTGTGGAGAGTGTGGAAGAACACCGCAGGCGCCTGCCGGTGTTCGACGAGTGGGGTATCGTGCCCGCGGGGCACCGCGGGCCCCGCACCAACCCGTGGACGAGTCGCCGGAGCCGGATGAAGGGGAAGACTCCGGCGAAGATGCGGCCCCAAGAGATGCCGACCCCTCTGGCGAGGACGAGGCTTCGAGGGGCGCTAACCCCTCAGGAGGCGACACGGGCGCCTCAAGGAGCGCACCAGCTGGCGAGGACGTTGAGGTGATCTCCTCCGGCAGTGACGGGGACGCCTTCCGCGTGGTTCGGCGCATCGCGGAGGAGAGAAGAGGCGGCACGGGGGGACGCTGCGAACCCCGCTCCAAACTCCTCCACGACAGGAACGCCTCGGCAGGGAGGGATGCCCCCCAAGAGGAGGCAGCAGCGCCTTCCGAAGAGGCCGGAGCGAGCACCCTCCAGCCACCCAAGGGGAAGAAGAGGGTGTGGAGGGCGGCCGACGAGTAAGTTTTGTCCTTTTTCTTTCAGCATTTTGCTTCTGAGAATCCCCTCCTGAAGGGTCTTTGCTTATTTGTGTTTCTTCAGCGCACCCGCGGCGCCGAAGAGGCGGCGTCTCCGCAAGCTTGGGGAGACCACCAGCGCCGCTGAGGAGACGCCTGTGGCCGATGAGCCGCAGCAGGCGGCCGATGAGCCGCAGCAGGCGGCTGACGAGCCGCAGCTAGAGGCCGTTCCTCCCGTGGGTGAGCACCGCGCGGAGGTGGTGGCGGTTGAAGAGGCGATGTCGCCTCCAGCTAGGGCTGCTTCTCCCCCAGCGGTTGAGCACCGCGCGGAGGAGGTGGTCGAAGTGGCGACGCCGCCGCCAACTCGGGCTGCTACTCCTCCTGCGGCCGAGCACCGCGAGGAAGAGGAAGCGGTGGACGAAGAGATCGTCATGGAGCCGCCTCCAGAGGCGGAGGAGGCTCCCACAAGGAGGGTGGACGCGCCCGAGGCCGCGGCGGACGCGGCCATCATGGAAGGGGCGGGGAGCGCCCCTGAAGAGCAGGAGGTGGAGGTGCCCCTGGAGCCCACGGACGCCGGGACCGGGGGTGAGAGGACGCCCAGCCCCCAGAGGGCTCTCGACGTGGGCAGCGGAGAAGGCGCCCGCACCAGCCCCCAGGCCGCGCCGGAAACGGCCGTGAGCCCGAGGCAAGATGCCCCGGGTGCCTCGACGAGCGTCGAGGCCTCTGCGCCCCGCGACGACGCGGGGATCATGGCGCTGCGGGAGCCGCGCCCTCGCGCGGCCCGCCGCAGGGTTGTCTTCGGCCAAGCGCGGCAGGCGCTTGACGAGCTGGAAGTGCAATACGCCGAGGAAGAAAACGCCCGGGAGGAGGAACGAACAAGGCTTGCTGACGCCTGGGCCCTCCTCCACGAGAGGGTGGAGATGTGCCGGCGGCAGGACGCGACGGCCCAGGCGGCGCGCGAGGAGGCGATCCGCTTCGCCAAAGAGACCCGCGATAGCGTCAAGCGGGAGGCGGAGGAGACCATGGACCAGCTCGACGCCGCGCGGGAGGCGCTTGAGGTGGAGACCACCGCCAAGCATCAGGAGCTAGCGGCCGCCGAGCAAAAATTCGCCGCCGAGTCCGAGGCCGCCAGGGCCAGCTTGCAGGAACTCCGCGAGCTGCTAGATGCTCGCGAGGGGCAGCTGGCGCCTCGCGAGGCAGAGCTGAAGCGGCGCGAGGAAGAGCTCTCCCTCCGGGAGAAGGAGCTGGACCAGCGCGAGGAGCAGGTCCATCTGCTGGAGGGGGCCCAGGCCACCCGTGAGGGGCAGCTGCAGGAGCGCGAGAGCTCGGTGGCCAGGAGCGAGGCCACCCACAAGGAGCGTCACGACAAGGCCAACGCTGACTTCGCGCTGAAGCAGAAGAGGATCCAGGAGGAGGCCGACGCCAAGGTGGAGCGCATCCGCCAAGGCCTTGCCGATGATTATAGCGCCAAGGTCATGAAGCAGGAGGAGCGTTTCACGATAAAACGCAACGAGCTCCTGCACCAGGTCGAAGGGCTCCAAAAGCAGGAGAAGGAGATGACCTCCCGCCTCCAGCGCGCCGATGAGGCGCAGACTCGCGCGGAGAGGGAGATTGCCTCCCTGAAGGCGGACCTGAGCGACCTCCAGCAGCAGGTGGGGCCGGCCGCGAACCTCGCGGAGCAGGCGCGAGACACCGCGCAGCACGGCCATGACGCGCCAGCGCCAGCTCATGCTTCACGAGCTGGTCCGCCGCGCGAACGCCGTCGGGGACGACATGAGGATTGAGGTCCCCCATTTTCCCGCCGGAGGGATCGACGACGAGGCCGCCTACACGCACTTCTTCGGGCAATTCCTTGGGAAGCTTGAAGAGGTCGCGAAGAGCTTCGACGAGCGCATCGTGGCGGAGAGCCGCGATCTCCTCGTCCTCGCCACCAGCCGCGTCTTCAGCAACCTCCTGAGGCTCTGGCCCTCGTTCGACCTCGAGGCCGTGATGGTGCCGGTCGATATCCGCGGCAAGGCGCGGGAAGCCGCTGAGGTGCTCGCCAGGAAATACGACCAAGTTTTGGTCGATGAAGACGAAGGCGACGGCGAGGAAGGTGCCCTGGAGGCGGAGGCTGCCGTGGACGGAGCGGGCACCTCAGGAGGCGCGATATCTTAAACTCCTTCCTGTAGCTAGACGTGCATGGGGCACATTATCTTAGCATTTTGACTGTAACAGCTTTGTAAAGACTTGCTTTAAGCTTTTGAACGTGCTTGTGAATGTCCCTCGGGTGGCTTTTGTCTTTCCCCTTCATGTCTTTTCCGCTCTACGTCTTAGGACCCTCTCTTAGCGCTACACCACCGCCGCTTCGGTATGTGAGAGTCAGGGCTCCACAAGGCCGGGGGGTGCGTGAGGCCTCAAGAAGTAAGGGCTCCTCGAAGCGCGATGCTTGGGGCCCCCCTTTGACGTGCAAGCAGCCCATGAGGCATAGGAGAGAGAAAAGAGACTCGAGGGGCAAAAACCAGCGAGAGGAAATTCGAGCAAGTGTTTAGACTTAGCTTGACGAGGCGTTTTTGCCTTGGAGAGGGTGTTGGTTCCCTGGCGAGGTGTTTTCCTCCTGATGTTGCCTGAGGCTTGGAGAGCCTGCTTTCCTGCACTTGGAGAGATAGGCGTACCCACAAGCAGTACATAGCTAGATAACTTATGGTGCTCGTAGGTTCCTTCATGTGTGTCTTGCGAGGAGAACAGGCACCAAGGTTTTTGGTGATCCTTGGTGAGTTGACGTGCGCGGGAGCTGACCCATGAGTTCAGAGCTCCTTGGGAGTTGACATGCATGAGAGCTGACCCGCAAGTTCAGAGCTCGGATCCCTTGGGTTTTAGGTGCTGCCGGGATGCTCCCGTGGCATGGCACCATGCTAGCCCCCGCTCGCGAGATACACATGAGGGATCATACGAGCGAGAAAGAAAAGCAACTAACATTAGAGCTTACCGAAGCAACAAAATATGCTGGCGCGATGCGCAAAGGTTCAAATTGACCTGAAACATAGGTTCATTACACTGGCGTGGCCAGAAGCACAAAAAAAATCCGCCATGCGCTGGGCATGGGGTCCACATGCTGTGGCTGAGACTCTCGAGGGGGCGTGCCCGAGGCAGACGCATGTAGAGAGAGCTCAGAGGGGCCCCTAGGCGGGGGTGGCTTTTAGCCTGCGTTCCGCCATGACCGGCATGGGGATCCACCTCGCCAAGGCATGGTGCCTGAAGAGGTTACCGTGCCGAGGCTTGGTGGCTTGGGAGTCTTCTCGAACGGCCCGCGGCAACGTATAGTAGAGAGGGGAGCCCGAAGTTTTTCCTCGTGGAGGATGATGGCGCGTGGTTCTCCCTTGATGCAAAAAGTTGCTCGCCGGTGGCGATCAGGGGTAGAACTTGCGCAGGTGCTGGATGTTCCAGGGGTTGGCGACAGGAACGCCGTCCTCCGTCTCGAGCCGCGCAGAGCCAGGCCTGGCGATGTGCACGACTCTGTAGGGGCCTTCCCACATCGGCGAGAGCTTGTGGAGGCCTGCCCTGGAGAGGATTCTCCTCAGGACAAGGTCTCCTGCTTCGAGAGTGCGCGGCCGGATGTGGCGGCTGTGGTAGCGACGGAGGTCTTGCTGGTACCTTGCCGCTCTCAGGGCCGCATTTTGGCGGAGCCCTTCAAGCAGCAGTAGGTCGTCGTTGCGGAGTTCGTCCAGCTCAGCCTCCTTGAAGGCCAAGACTCGTGGGGAGCCATGGGTGATCTCGCTGGGGAGGACGGCTTCGGTGCCATAGACGAGGGCGAACGGCGTCTCACCAGTAGGCTTTGTTGGCGTGGTGCGGATGGACCAGAGCACCGAGGGGAGCTCGTCGATCCAGTGCTTGCCGCTGGCCTTGAGGCGGTTGAAGCTTCTCGTCTTGAGGCCCTTGAGCACCTCGGCGTTGGCTCGCTCAGCCTGCCCGTTGCTTCGTGGGTGTGCCACCGAGGCGTAGCAGATTTGGGCGCCGAGGCTGCCACAGTAGGACTTGAAGGCGCCGCTGATGAACTGCGAGCCGTTGTCGGTGATGATGCGGTTGGGCACGCCGAAGCGGCAGACCAGGCTCCTGATGAATTTTACCGCCGATTTCGCCGGGATGGTGCGCACGGGTTCCACCTCAGGCCACTTGGTGAATTTGTCGATGGCGACGTAGAGGTAGCGGTAGCCCCCGAGCGCTCGCGGGAAGGGCCCCAGCAGATCCAACCCCCAGACCGCAAACGGCCAGGAGAGCGGGATGGTCTGGAGTCCTTGCGCGGGCTGGTGAATTTGCTTGGCATGGAATTGGCAGGCGTCGCAGGATTGGACGATGGCAGCTGCATCTTGAAGCACTGAAGGCCAGTAGAAGCCACTCCGGAAGATCTTGCCTGCAAGGGTGCGCTGAGGAAGAATGGTGGCCGCACTCGCCGCTGTGGATGTCGTTGATGAGCTGGCGGCCTTCCTCGGCAGGGACGCACCGCAACGCAACCCCATTGGGGCGCTTACGGTACAGATCTCCGTCGTGGATGCAGTAGGACTTGGCCTGGCGAGCAATTCTTTCGGCCTCTGCGTCGTCTTCGGGGAGGACTCGGTTTTGCAGGTAGCTCTTGATCTCGTCGATCCAGCTAGCAGTCTTGGCGTACCAGAGTCAGCAGCAGGCGATCGCCAGAGGGGAGCCCGCAGTTTGGTGCTCCGCTTGATGGGGCCGGTGGGAGCTCCTCGTCGATGCTGATATTGGCCGCTGGCTGCTTGACTGAGGCCTTGGTGAGCCTCTCCTCGAAGACTCCAGGCTTCTGGGCTTCCCTTCTCGCTGCTCGCCTGGCGAGGTCATCTGCTTCTTGGTTTTCTGCTCGCGGGATGTGCTTGAGCTCCATGCCCCTGAAGTGCTTCTCCAGCTTGCGTACCTCTTCAAGGTAGGCCACCATGTAGGTGTCCTTAGGCGTGTAGCTTTTGTTGGAGAAGTTGACGAGGAGCTGGGAGTCGCCCTTGATGAGGATGTGCTTGATGCCGAGGGCGATGGCGGCTCTGAGCCCGGCGAGGAGGCCTTCATATTCAGCAATGTTGTTGGAGACCTTGTCGTTGTCCTTGAAGCATAACTGGACGGCGTAGTAGAGCTTGTCGCCTGTCGGGGAGGTGAGGACGGCACCAGCCCCCGCACTCCGGGCCGCGAAGGCGCCGTCGAAATGCATGGTCCAGGGGCCTGGTTTCGTCCCACCTAAGGCTGCAGCTTCCTCCTCTGGAGGCTCTTCTTCTTCGCGTGTGTCCGTCCACTCGGCCATAAAATCAGCCAGCGCCCTGCCCTTGATGACTCTTGTGGTGTCAAACTCCAGCTCGAAAGGTTGCAGCTCGATGCCCCAGCCTGCGACGCGATCTGTCGCGTTCGGGTTGCGCAGGACCTGCTCCAGGGGGTAGGAGGTAACCACCTTGATGGGGTGACCCTGGAAGTAGTGACGCAACTTCCTGGAGGCGATGAGGAGCGAGAAGAGGAGCTTTTGCTGCATGGGGTAGCGCTCGCGGGCGTCCCGTAGCACTGTGCTGACGAAGTACACGGGATGCTCGACGAGGGTAGTCGTTGGTGTGGCAGCGGCTGGCTCCTCTCCAGGCTCGGTGGAGTCCTTGGCGAGGTTTTCTTGGGGCTGGAGGCTTGACGAGGCTGCTTCCTTGTCGGGGGGTTCTGGTCTTGGCGAGGCGGAGTTCTGCTTGTCGAGGACTGGCTCTTCCCTTTCAGCCACCAAGACCGCGCTTGCCGTCTGAGGAGTGGCTGCAAGATACAGCTTCAGAGGCTCGCGAGGGCGTGGGGCAACCATGATGGGTGGGCTCGCCAGGTATCTCTTCAGGTCCTCAAAGGCCTTTGCTGCTTCAGGGGTCCACTTGAAAGGACCGGACCTCTTCATGATCTTGAAAAATGGCAGCGCCCTCTCGCCGAACTTGGAGATGAAACGGCCAAGGCTGGCCATACATCCCGCTAAGCGTTGCATGTCCTTGAGGCGACGAGGAGGCTGCATCTGCTCTATGGCCTTGATCTTGTCGGGGTTGGCCTCGATGCCGCGGTGAGATACCAGGAATCCGAGGAGCTTGCCTGAAGGGACCCCGAAGACGCACTTGGCGGGGTTCAGCTTGATGTTGACCTTGCGCAGGTTGGCAAAGGTCTCCTCGAGGTCCTGGATGAGCGTGTCCTTCTCGCGGGTCTTGACGACGATGTCATCGACGTAGGCCTCTGCATTCCTCCCCATTTGAGCCCCCAAGGCGATCCTCATGAGGCGCTGGAACGTGGCGCCGGCGTTCTTCAGACCGAAGGGCATGCAGACGTAGCAAAACACACCACAAGGGGTGAGAAATGCTGTCTTCTCCTCGTCCTCCTTTGCCATCTTGATCTGGTGATAACCAGAGAAGGCATCCAGAAAACAGAGGAGCGCGCAGCCGGCGGTGGAGTCCACGATCTGGTCGATCCTCGGGAGGGGGTAGGGGTCCTTGGGGCAGGCCTTGTTGAGGTCGGTGAAGTCGATGCAGAGGCGGCTGCCTCCGGTGTGCTTGGGGACGACCACACCGTTGGCGAGCCAAGTGGGATGGACCACTTCCTTGATGATGCTGGCCTTCTTCAGCTTTTCCACCTCCTTGACGATGAAATCTTGCTTCTCTGGCGCCTGGCGCCGCGCCTTTTGCTTCACGGGGCGTGCGTTTGGACACACGGCTAAGTGGTGCTCGATCACCTCCCTCGGTACTCCGGACATATCTGACGGTGTCCAAGCGAACATGTCAGAGTTTGCCCTGAGGAAGGCGACGAGCGCGCTTTCCTATTTGGGAGGCAGGTTGGCGCCGATGGTGACGCTAGCCCCCGAGCCGCTTGCCTCTAGAGGCACTTGCTTTGTCGCGGCCTTCTCCTGAGAGAACAGCTGCTTCTTCTTCACGGGGGGCCTCGGGAGGGGTTCCTCGTCCTCGTCAGCGGGAGACGCCACCGCGGCGGCCTTGTAGGCCACTTGCGCAGCGTACACGGCGTCAGAGACTACGCCGCGGATGACGATGGTGCCACTGGAGCCAGGGAGCTTGACGAGGTTGTAGGCGTGGTGGGTGACCGCCATGAACTTGGCGAGGGCGGGGTAGCCGAGGATGGCGTTGTAGGGCAGGCCGATGTGCGCGACGTCGAAATCGATCAGCTCGGTGCGGTAGTTGGTCTGGGTGCCGAAAGTGACCGCGAGCCTCACTTGCCCCAGAGGCGTCGTGAGGCCCTCCGTCACCCCCGAGAAGGGCCTGGTGGGCATGAGCCGCTCGTAGGGCACCTGCAGCTTCTCGAATGTCTCGACAGAGATGACGCTGAGGCCGGCACCCCCATCAATGAGCGTCTTAGAGACGGCGATGTTGTTGATGGTGGGGGTGCAGACCAGCGGGATGGTGCCCACAGTTGAGGTGGACTTGGGGTGGTCGCTGGAGTCGAAGGTGATGGGGTGCTCAGACCACTTGAGGGGCCTAGAGGCCTCGACCTCGGGAAGGGCTGCTGCGAGCTCGCGAGCGAATTGCTTGAAGTGGCGGTTGGAGCGAGGGGCCTGAGCCCCGCCGAGGATGCAGGCGACGCCGCGGGGCACTTGGTAGCCCTCATCAGCCTCGGCAGGCAGGTTGTCGTTCGCGGGCTCGGCAGCGTTGGCCTGGGGGTTCTGCTGGTAGTTGTTGTTCCAGCGTCGCCCTCCGCGGCCGCTGCGGCCGCCGCCGCGGCCCCCGCGGCCTTGCTCCCGCTCGCGCGCCTCGCGAGCCTCGCGAGCCTCGATGAGCCTCTTGAGGTCGTAGCAGTCCTCGGTGGCATGAGAATGCCTGTTGTGGTAGACGCAGAAAGGGCGGTCGTCTTTCTTCTCGGACCCCGCGGCTGGAGCGGCAGCACGTGGCTGCTTGGCGTCGGGCTCAGCCGCGAGGACCGCAGTGGTCTTGCGCTTCTCAGTGGACTTCTTCTTTTTCTTGGACTCCTCGGCGGGATCCCCTGGCTCGTTCTTGACGAACAAGCGGCCCTCTTCAGCCTTGGCGCACTTGTCCGCCAAGTCGAAGAGCTTGACGACGGTGGTGATGTTGTCGTGGATGCCGAGCTTCTCGAGCATCCGCACGTCTGTCACTCCAGCCTGGAAAGCCGAAATGACCTGCGCGTCGGTGGCGTTGGGGATCTTGTTGCGCACCTGGCTGAAGCGCTGGATGTACTTGCGGAGGGTCTCGCCAGGCTTCTGACGCACGGCGCGAAGGTCGTTGTACGTGAGGCCACGCTCATACGTGCCCTTGAAGTTGGCGACGAAGCACCGGCAGAGCTCCTCCCAAGTGTTGATGGACTCGGCGGGGAGGTTGGTGAGCCATGAGGACGCGGAGTCCTTGAGGGCCATGGGGAACCAGTTCGCCATGACCTTGTCGTCACCCCCGGCGGCCTGGATGGCCAGAGTGTAGAGCTGCAGGAACTCCAAGGGGTTGTTCTTGCCGTCGTAGCGCGGGGGCAGGTCCGGCCTGAACTTGACGGGCCAGACGACGCGACGGAGGGTGCGAGTGAACGCAACCGTCGTGCCGTAGGTGACCGGACTGCTGGCGAGGGTGGCGCGGAGATGGCGCCCGGCGGTGGCGACATCCTGGACGGCGCGGTTGTGGCGGTCCTGCTGGCGCTCGATGCTCACGCGTGCGTCCTCAGGGGCTCGCTGCACAATTTGGCAGTCGTGCGGCGACGACGCGTGCGATGCAGCGCGGTTGTCGCGAGGAGGAGCCCCCGCTGGAGCAGGTTGCGGTGCAACCGGTGGAGCTGGAGCAGGTGCAGGATGGAGAGGAGGCGCGGGAGGGGCGCCTTGCGCCACGTCCCCCACGCGGGCGAAGGAACCAGCGAACGGGAGGGAGCAGGAGCGGCGACGCGAGCGGCGCCGACGAGCTCCGAGAGGCGGTTGAGCCAGGCCTCCTGGGCCTCTGGCGTAGGACGGTACTGCAGCAGCTCCCGCGCCATGAGAAGCGCAGTTGCCGGGCTGGGCGCAGGGCGGCCCAGCGAGGAGGCAGCATGGTCCCGCGACGGGTGCAGAGAGGAAGCCTCCTCTCCGCTGAGGTCATCCTCAGCGTGGTCGTGGTCGTCGTCCTCCGGGTGCTCGACGCGGGGCTCGGGGTCGACGTGGCGCTCCGGAGCAGAGTTCCCACGCGGGCGGCCCGCAGGAGCGGTGGCGGCGCTAGCCGTCCGGCGAGCGAGATGTTCGGCACGAGAGCCGGCCATAGCTGTGTCGAGAATGAAGACGCGCCTCAGCCCCCTACCTGGCGCGCCAAATGTCGGAGAATGTTCCCAGGAACTGGCGGTGTCTCCAAGGTATCGTGTAAGGGGCTGAACACGGAGTCAAACAATCCTCAACGTGCCCCGACGACGGTGCTCGTCGGACTCGCTGCGGACGACACTGCAGAGATGGACACAAGATCTTACCCAGGTTCAGGGCCCTCTTTGGGAGGTAAAACCCCTACGTCCTGCTATGGTGTATTGCACTGCTTGGAGAGGTTCACAGTACAAGGAGAGCTTGGAGAGCTCGAGGTGGCTAACAATGGCTACTTGCTAGTCTTCAGATCTAGGGTTAGGGTCTACTAGAGCTGAACCAACCGAAGATCGAACCCTTTGCTTGAGCGTGCTCCCCCTCCTTTTATAGGCGTCCTGGACTCTTCCGCCCAAACATTTGGGCGGGAAGGGTTACCACATGGCGACGAGGGAAGGAGCAGGGTGCACGATAAAGGTGGAGTCCATGGACGCGGTCCATGGCAGGGACGGCGCTACCAAAGCTGGAAAAGCCACCGGCCAGCCGGACGGTGGGCTGGCGCTTGATGAGGTGGGATGTGACCCACGGTGACGTCGTCCTTGGAGCGTTGCTGCAGACGGTTCCCTTATCGCCAAATAGGCAATACTCGTTGTCCGCTTTGCTTGAAGCCGCTTTGTTGACTGCTTTATACATGGAAGTGGCAACTGCGTCGTCGTCGTCATCGCGCGTAGGCACGCGCGTCACTCTGCACATGGCGCAGAGCCCATGTGCGCTCTGCCGCGGAGGCAGAGATGGCTTCGCGAGGAAGGAGCCTCGCGAGGCTAAAAGCCTCGTCGAGCCCTTCGGCTTGGTCCTTAGCAGAATCGCGGGTGGCGTCGGAGACGCCTTGTCGAGGAGTGGTCCCTCGCCAAGGGAGAGAACCCTCGACGAGGAGAAAAGATCCCTCGCGAGGGAAAAACCCTCGCGAGGCTCGCCAGGCTTGGAGAGCCTGGTCCTTAGCGAAAATGCCTGAAGAATCTTGTGGGCCCTGGCAGGCCGGCCCGTGGTACCCTGGTTTCCACTGTGCCGACAATTGTCATCACTTGGAATTTGATATCTTCTCCATAGATATTTGTTTCAATTGATACTTATTGTGGGAGTTTTTGATACCTTATTTCTTTATTTTACTTTACTTGATTTCGGTCAAGTATTATCCGCTTCTTGGTATCTTTTCTCCTAGTTGGTATCTTATTTTCAATTGGTGTCTTATTAATCATATGTTGTTTTCATTCGATTCCTATTGATATCACACTTCATGTGTTGATGTGTTTTGAAATCAATCATATGTTGATTTGATTTTTTCCTCAATCATGTGTTGATTTGGATCTTGATATAATTTGGACAACCTTTTTGTGTCACACTTTGGTGTGCTCTCTTCTTGGTTTACTTGGTGTTTTGGTCCAAATTGTATCTCGTTTGGTTCTTGAAAGACTTTGCATGTATATTCTCTAATATATATATTATATGGCATGTTTGTCTTTCTAGTTCCAATATATAGGGGATACTCCACCGAATCCTAAATCGGCTAAGATGTGCATGAAATTCAATTTAATATCTATATGCACATATTTATGTGGAGTTTTTCCTATATATTGTAGTTTATCTAACTACTATGGGACCCAATGAGTTTGGGAACCATTTTGTGCTTGAATTTTGTTTTAGGTATAATGGAGATGCATTGGATGCTTGCCTCATTCATAAGGAAGGTGTTCTCACCGTGTGATTATTGGAGTCAAGCTTTGATGATAAATAAATTCTCATCTTCTTCATCGTCAATGTATCCCAGTAACAAGTATCTATCCCATGCATACTTTTCTAGTCTCAACCTTGTGTAGGTTGGTTCTTGGCATGAAAGCTTTTATGTGCAATTGTTGTGGTTTTGGCTTATTTCCTTCACTTGGTATATCTTTGTGATATTTGTGATGAAATTGCAAAAACCTTTTTCTTAAATTGGTATTATTTCTTTGAGATACTTGTTGCCTATCTCAAAGCATCCCCACTATCTCTTGTTCCCTTAGTGATATGTGTGATGTCTTTGATACTCTTGAAGTTCATTTATATACAATGAGATAAATTTGAGCTATGTGCTATGCTTTTAAGCAATAATCTCTTTTGTATATTCATGACTTCCCTTTTGGATACCGTGGTCTCCTCTTCATCGACCATTTCATATGTGCAAGTTTCTTTGTGGATGTATATCATCAATGATTTGTATACTTATGATAGAGTTCACCTTTTAGTTGGTATCCTATTTCTTTTGAGCTATCTTGATTTTTATCTATAATTCTTTGGTGGCTCCAAATTTGTTTCATGAGTGCCTATCTTAATTTTATTTGCATCTTTGCACACTCATGTATTAGTTGATGATCTTTTACCTCATGCTTACCATGGTGAGTCTGTTGATTTTTATTGGCTAAATGCTCTCACTAGCTTTTGGCATTTTCAATTGGTTTTAGTTTCCAATTGGTATCCCTAAGCCTGTGAACATACTCCTTTAAAGATCTTCTTTCTATCTCGGTTGGACCTATCTTATGTTGAATCTTTGAAAATTCGTATCTCCTTATGGCTCAACCATATCTTTGGTGCAAGTGCTATGATTTGCTTTTGCTTTATGCACACTTGCACTTGTTGCGTGTTCTAGATGATTTTGGGGGAATGAGGATTCCATATTTGTGCACTCCTCAATAGTGCATGAACATTGGGGAGCTTCTTCATTTTTATTTAGAACTCTTGTTTTGGATCTTCTCAATTGCTTTTCTCCTTTGTGGAGATGTTTAGAATGATTTCATCTTTTTGTAATCTTTGGATCCTCAATAAGTTTCATTTCCTCTAACTATTCATCATTGGATATGTGCATTTGATTTCCACACTTTATGGAGGAACTCATATTATATTGGCTCTCTAAATTTTTCTTCCCATTTCGGCAATCGATGCCAATGGGGGAGAAGTTTAGAGGGTTTAAGGGAATTTGGGTTTTATGCTTTTGTTGCATTTGCCTTAATGCACTTGCATCCTTGCTTGTTTGTCTTGCAAGGATGTTTTATTCATTATATCAACCCTCTTAAAAATGGATTGTCATCAATTACCAAAATGGGGGAGATTGAAAGTGCATGGTTGCACCCATGCGTGGTTTTGGTAATTAATGACAATCTCTATGGACTAATGTTTGTATTAAGCTATATTTGTAGGTTTGTCCATAAGCTTTGCTTGATCTACATTTTTTGGAATCAACGCTATGGGAAGAAGAAGATTATATGTTGATGAAGGCTATGTGCAAGTTGATCAGCACACAAGGCTAGTAATGTACCACGAGGGATCATGTGATCTCATGGTATGGTGAGCACTCGTCAATATAGCTTTGTGAACTATCCCATGATCTATGTTCTTGGTATCTCTATGTTGGGTTAGGTGTCTTTTCATGAGCTTGCTTCAAAAGGGAGATCTCATGTAGCTCATGAAGGACGGTGTGATGGTGGATATTGATAAGTTGGGTGGTGCCCCCAAGCGAAGGCGGAATTGTCGCTAGTAGCAGTTTTCCCTCGTTTAACGAACCGAGGTTTATCGAACCAGTAGGACATTGAAATCAACAACGAGGTGAATGTTGAAGATCTCTGGCGCTTGACCTTCAACAGATGTGGACCTGCACACACTCAACCAAAATACTTTGCCCCCAACGGCGGAAAGGTTGTCAATCTTTCCGGTCTCGCAGAAAACAAAGCGGTTAATTGTATGATGAAATAGATAAAATATGAAAAGTGACCAGAGGAGTAATGATGATTAAAAGCAAGTAAATGAGGTTGTAAACAATGTAAAAAGATGGACTGGGGGTCATGGGTTCACTAGTGGAGTCTCTCAAGTAAATAAAATATGCATGTGATGGGTGAACGAATTATAGCTAGGCAATTGACAAGATCATGACACAACCCCAATTTAGCTATGACAAAAAGGACATGATAATATTTATGGAGGCATCACGATAAGGAACAAAGACCGTTGAGTCCAACTGTGTCTTTGTCTAAAAAGTCCACCGTGGGATCGCTATCCAGCCTGTCACCCAACGGTATGAAGTTGCAAGCAACAGACAATTGCATTAAGTAAAGTGCATGAAGTAAGCAATACTAATATCAAAAGAGACATTAACATCGTTGTTTTACCCTTAGTAGCAACAACACACCCTCGCCCTTAGAAGTTTCTGTCACTCGTGCCCAGGAACAAAAGGGGGCATGAACCCACTATCTAGCATAAATACCCTCTCTTGGAGATACACACAATCACTTGGCCAAAGTAACTACGCACATCGGAGAGCATGCAAGAACATAAATTACTCATATAAGAATCATGCACAATCTGAACATCACATCATAATCCATCGGATCCCAACAAACACATCACATAGCATTACAATAATCGATCTTGATCATGTTAGGCAGCTCACAAGATCATAAGACATGAAGCACAAGAGAGAGAGAGACTACCAACTAGCTACTGCCATGGACCCGTAGTCCAAGGTGAGACTACTCACAAATCATCCTGGAGGAAGGCATGACGATGAAGAGCCCTCCGGGATCGATCTCCCCTCGGGCAGAGTGCCGGGATCAGCTTCAGATTGGACCCCGAACTAGTGTTTTCGGTGACGGCTCGTCGGGGTCGAGTTTCTGGAAAATAATCGCCGCATTGACGTTTTTAGGTTAAAAGAGATTTTATAGGCGTCGGAGGGGGGCGAGGGGATGCCCCAGGAGCAGGGGCGGGTCCCACCCATGGGTCCAGGTGGGGCCGCGGCAGCAGGCCGCCCCTGCCCTGTGGGTGGCCCCCCAGGCTGCCCTTTGGTCCACTGGTGTCTTCCGTCGCATAAAAAATCTCCGTAAATTTTGAGCTCAATCCGACGATATTTCCTGTGGTGGATTTTCTGAAATACAAAAACAACAAAAACAACAAAAACAGGAAACTGGCACTTGGCATCTTTTCAATAGGTTAGTCCGACAAAATGCATAAAAATGATATAAATGACAGTAAAAACATGTGAAAATATCACAAAACTAGCATGGATCACTCAAAAATTATAGATACGTTTGAGAGGTATCAGCAGCCCCATGCTTAGCTCCTACTCGTCCTCGAGTGGGTAAGTGATAACAAATAATTTTTGATGAGACATGCAACCAACACAATCTTGATCAAGATAGTGATGCAAATCAAAGGATGTGAATGAAGAGATACAAAACAATTGTCTATAATTGATAGCAAGAAAGCAATGAATAAACAAGTTGAATCATCCAAGCAAAACCTTTCATAAATAGTATGTCAAAGACATGAAAACAATGTGATCAACATATTTGACTAATTCACAAGGATACTAATTCCATGACATAAGTGTTTGAGAATCAACACAAAGGAAGATGTAAGCATTAGCAAAGAGCTTCAACTTCCAACGGCTTATCTTATAGATAAAGTCAATATAAAGATTCATGTTTAATCTTGATAATGTAATATGCTCAACGATACCCAGGGTCAATGCTAGATGTTTGCTTTTGTGGAGATAGAAGGAAAAAGGGAAAAACTGACTCAACATTAAAAGTAAAAGAAAGGCCCTTCGCAGAGGGAAGCAGAGATTAGTCATGTGCCAGGGGCTTTTTGGTTTTTAAAACAGAAGTAAAATGATTTTGAGGTATGCATGCTTTCGTCAACGACTTCACAACAGAGAAACTATCTAGTCCCTCATGACAAGCAAGATTTTTAGACTTGTGAGAGCAGATGGTTCTTAGAAGAGCGAGTATGCTCTTCTTTCTCCTTGGTTTCACCACTGTCCAATGTTTGGGCTGATTTCTCAGATTTGCATTGCGCGGAGGAGAATTGTGAGTTATATTTATATTTTGCTTAAGCTGCTCTCGTGTTGATTCAAGTGAAGACGTAATCCATCAACACCGGGTGAAAGGGGGAAATGACCTCGCTTGTCACAAGTTATATCTAGCTCTCTACTGCTCCCTCATGAGCTTAAAAACAAAGGCACAAAGAAGAACTATTTTGAATTTTTAAAGGTAGCACGTGACAAATTTACTTGGAATGGTAGGAAATACCATGCATAGGTAGATATGGTGGACTCAGCTGGCAAGAAAGTTTGGCTTTGGGGATTGGATGCACGAGTGAACCATACACTCAGTACGATTTTTAGGCTTAGCAAAAAAGGTGTTTGAAGCAAACATCTATCAATAACCGGTAAAAGAACAACATAAGACATTTACCGGTCATAACCATAAAACTCTACACCATCTCCCTTGTTGACCAAACAATTCTTTTGATGGAAAGATTAGCACTATGAATTAACAACTGTGAAAAACCACACAATTTCAAGCTTTCAACCATATTTCTTTACTAATCAATTACACTCAAATAACCAACAAGTTTAAGCATTCAAGTTAACATCTCAAAACAATTGAGAAGCATCAAGTATCCACACCATGATCTACAAAACTATGCAGGCTTTTCATTTTATTCTATCATCACACAAACAACATTTTGTCGCATTGACAATTCAAGCAATTTTTCAACAACAACTCTCCAACAAGTATAAGTGAAGAACAAGAAAGTTAACTTAACAACTAGCAGCTCCAAACAAGATAAAAGCTAAAAGCGAGAGCTTACTAGAAAACAGACAATAGCTAAGAATACTCAAAAAGATATAAGCGAAGCAAAGGAGTATTCAAACGAAAAAGCGGAGCGTGTCTCTCTCCCATACAAATAAAGCTAGGTTCCAACAAAGATATGACTAGCAAACAAACAAACAAAACTGAAAGTAAAAAGACGCTCCAAGCATAGCACATAATATGTAAAGTGATAAAAACGAAGTCAACGAAGACGACCTTATGATAGTCGATGAAGATGAGGAGATGCCTTGGGCATCCCCAAGTTTTGACTCTTGATAGTTCTTGATATTCAGAGGGGGTGCCATGGGGGAATCCCCAAGCTTGAGCTTTGATCCATCCTCTATTTCTTCATATTCCTCTCCTTTGGAACTTAAAATCTCCCTTCACACAAAACTTCTCATAATTTGATTAGAGGGTTAGTGCTCATAAATTAAAATGCACATGTGTTCAACTCATGAAAAATTGCAAACCAACTTCATTAGACATTAGATACTGTTTACTAAGCCTCAATGTGGCACTCTACCCCTAGAGTATCACATATTACGAAGGTAAAGAGACAAATGCAAAATAAAAGCAGAATCTGTTAAAATCTGAACAGTCTGTAAAGATCGAATATTTCGTGGCACTTCTGCAGCTCAAATCAAAAAACTTAAAACTAACGAAAGATAGATAAAAGCATTAGTCTTTCTGTAA
This sequence comes from Puccinellia tenuiflora, assembly GCA_012064385.1. Taxonomy (NCBI): domain Eukaryota; kingdom Viridiplantae; phylum Streptophyta; class Magnoliopsida; order Poales; family Poaceae; genus Puccinellia; species Puccinellia tenuiflora. The sequence goes on along the minus strand of QRDG01000175.1, from coordinate 1,125,898 downwards.
AACATTATCAGAAAAAGATAAAATTCTGGCGATTTTAGGATTTTCGTGCAGCAGACGCACATAATCTGTTTTTTGGACAGCAACACAATACCTCGCACTTTCAATGCATTAGAGGCTAAACTTGGCACAAAAACCAAAAGAAAAAGATACATTGAAGTTTTTCTACAGAGGTAATAACTTCATGACTCAATAAAATCAAAAAGCAAACTGAAAATAAAAGATGGGTTGCCTCCCAACAAGCGCTTTTCTTTAACGCCTTTTAGCTAGGCGCAATGCCAAATATCAAGTTTTTCGGGATCAAAGGTATTATTATTCTTATCAAATTCATGAATTGTGGAACTTGGAAAAGGAACTCCAGCAATACTATTAGTACCAACAATTGGTGGAGCAAAAGTAGTTTTACCCACTAGGGCTCCTCCCTTAAAATTCTTGGAAATTTGAGCTTCCTTCACCATCCTCAACTCCTCTTTTTCTGGAAATGATGTATTAATTTTAGTAGTATTATTTGGCAAAAATATAAATTTAGGTACTTTGGGGGCCAAAGCCTCTCTCTTTTTAAATTTAGATGGAGAAAAGGGTGCTCCCGAGGTATCAATTGCTTCCCTCAATTGATCAATTCGATTAATAGCTCTTATAGCTTCAAGGGACTTAATACTTTTAGCAATGTATTTTAGGCACCCATCAAGCTTGTTAATACCATCAAGAATTCCCTTATCTATTTCTCTTATCCTATCCACACTTGGTACATTATCTTCTATAACTTCTATCCTTTGCATGACATGTTCTAAAGTGATTTCAATTTTACGATCATTAGTTGGTGGAATCCCCACAAGACCCTGTATAACATTAAAAGCTTCCAAAGCATTAATTCCTAGGAAGTTTCCACCTGTGATAGTATCTAGGACATACCTATACCAACTTGTAATGCCAATATACAAATTTCTAAGGAGAACAGTGGCCAAAGGTTTTTTAGCGGATCTATGACGAGCATCATTAATTCTGTACCAAGCATCTTTCAAACTGTCCCCACCTCTTTGTTTGAAGGTGAGGACTTCGAACTCGGGTGTCTCAACGGGAGGAAAAGAACTAGTCATGAAGATGAGATAAAATAACAAGACAGGAATAAAGACTACACTAATTTTTGGGTTTTAAAATTTTGAAACCGTAAAATAAACTAAACGAGATATAAAGCAAGCAAGACAAAAACAAAGTAAAGAGATTGAGAGTGTGAGACTCCCCTTTCTGTAGCTCCAAAGTCCCCGGCAACGGCGCCAGAAAACTGCTTGATGGTAGATATTGATAAGTTGGGTGGTGCCCCAAGCGAAGGCGGAATTGTAGCTAGCAGCAGTTTTCCCTCGTTTAACGAACCAAGGTTTATCGAACCAGTAGGACTTTGAAATCAACAACGAGCTGAATGTTGAAGATCTCTGGCGCTTGACCTTCAACAGACGTGGACCTGCACACACTCAACCAAAATACTTTGCCCCCAACGGCGGAAAGGTTGTCAATCTTTCCGGTCTCGCAGAAAACAAAGCGGTTAATTGTATGATGAAATAGATAAAATATGAAAAGTGACCAGAGGAGTAATGATGATTAAAAGCAAGTAAATGAGGTTGTAACAATGTAAAAGATGGACTGGGGGCCATGGGTTCACTAGTGGAGTCTCTCAAGTAAATAAAATATGCATGTGATGGGTGAACGAATTACAGCTAGGCAATTGACAAGATCATGACACAAACCCAATTTAGCTATGACAAAAAGGACATGATAATATTTATGGAGGCATCACGACAAGGAATAAAGACCGTTGAGTACAACTGTGTGTTTGTCTAAAAAGTCCACCGTGGGATCGCTATCCAGCCTGTTACCCAACGGTATTAAGTTGCAAGCAACAGACAATTGCATTAAGTAAAGTGCATGAAATAAGCAATACTAATATCAAAATAGACATTAACACCGATGTTTTACCCTTAGTAGCAACAACACACCCTCGCCCTTAGACGTTTCTGTCACTCGTGCCCAGGAACAAAAGGGGGCATGAACCCACTATCTAGCATAAATACCCTCTCTTGGAGATACACACAATCACTTGGCCAAAGTAACTACGCACATCGGAGAGCATGCAAGAACATAAATTACTCATATAAGAATCATGCACAATCTTAACATAACTTCATAATCCATCGGATCCCAGCAAACACATCACATAGCATTACAATAATCGATCTTGATCATGTTAGGCAGCTCACAAGATCATAAGACATGAAGCACAAGAGAGACTACTCACAAATCATCCCGGAGGAAGGCATGACGATGAAGAGCCCTCCGGGATCGATCTCCCCTCCGGCAGAGTGCCAGGATCAGCTTCATATTGGACCCCGAACTAGGGTTTTCGGTGACGGCGCGTCGGGGTCGAGTTTCTGGAAAATAATCGCCGCCCTGACGTTTTTAGGTTAAAAGGGATTTTATAGGTGTCGGAGGGGGCCGAGGGGACGCCCCAGGAGCATGGGCGGGTCCCACCCGCGGGTCCAGGTGGGGCCGCGGCAGCAGGCCGCCCCTGCCCTGTGGGTGGCCCCCCAGGCTGCCCTTTGGTCCACTGGTGTCTTCCGTCGCATAAAAAATCTCCGTAAATTTTGAGCTCAATCCGACGATATTTCCTGTGGTGGATTTTCTGAAATACAAAAACAGCAAAAACAGGAAACTGGCACTTGGCATCTTGTCAATAGGTTAGTCCGACAAAATGCATAAAAATGATATAAATGACAGTAAAAACATGTGACAATATCACAAAACTAGCATGGATCACTCAAAAATTATAGATACGTTTGAGAGGTATCATGGTTTCAAGTGGTGCAAGTCCAAGATGAAGAGATGTAAACAACGACAACTCCTTGGTCGTGCTAGAATCTAGGGCTCTTACGGGAGCACTTCATTTTCTCTCCATCAAACGTCTTTGTCTTCGCATTAGTGATGTCATAATACCATTTCCGATGTACCATTTTATTGAACCTAATTGTTGAGTAATTGGTGTGAAGGGTTTTCGGCCTGAAAGGTAAATGTGTTTGTATGTTCCTGCGGAAATTCACATTCGCTCCCGAGCCTTGGTATTGTCAAAAACAATACAAAAACAGTATTTTTTTAAATAAATTATGAAAAAATGGATATACTACTACACGAGGATGAGAAGAACGTCAACAAGACCAAGTAGAAAAGGTCGCCACTGAAAGTGCATGGTTGCCCCCATGTGTGGTTTTGGTAATTAATGACAATCTCTATGGACTAATGTTTGTATTGAGCTACTTGTAGGTTGTGTCCATATGCATTGCTTGATCTCCATTTGTTGGAGTCAAGGCTAAGGGAAGAAGATTATATGTTGATCAAGGCTAAGTGCGGGTTGATCAACACTCAAGTCCAAGTGTAGATATGCCGAAGAGTGCCTCTCCCACATTGGTGTATGGGGGAGCTATTAGCGAGTCTTCACCATGCGAAGCGCAATTAAGAAAGGTGGTTCGTCTTGAGGAGATGAAGATCGTCATCTTCGACGTCATGTGGATTATGCGCAAGGCAAAGGTATGATCTTGATAGGGTTTCTATTTTACCGGTCTCATGATGTTAGTGAGAGACCGGATTATAGGATAGTTAACCGTACTATCAAGAGGGGCTCTCGACCGAGTATCTTGATTGTATAGTTCGTGGAGAGCTCAAACCTTTGCATCCTTGCAATCATCTTTATTGGATCTTATTTGGCTCTTATCGTGGTGTGGTCTTGGTGCTTGTCGAGCTTGTCATGACAAGGCCAAGTTCATTGAAAACAGTTTTCGCATGGGTCTTCTTTTGCGTTTTCGGTGTTGAAGATTTTGTCGGTTCATCCATGTGGAAGGTTTCACCCTTCCAACCCTTTGCACAATCTCCTTTGCTTGTTTTCATATTTTCAGTTTTTGTAGAGTAAGCTCTTGTCGTCCTCTTTCCAACAAAATTGGATTAACCTCGATCGGAGTTTCCTAGCAAAAGTTATTTAGTTTCAGGGTTTTGCTGTTTTTCTCTGTGCAGCGATAGTACCGCCGCCTCTGGCGGTAGTACCGCCGGTGGTACCGCCAGCAGTGCCGCCAGCACCACCGCCAGGGAGGTGCTCTGTCAGCCCTCAGCGGCAGTACCGCCGCCTCTGGCGGTAGTACCGCTCCTGAGGACTTTGAGCCCTCTCCTGGGCTGTGCAGCACCGCCAGCACTATCGCCAGGGAGGTGCTCTGTTAGCCCTTAGCGGCAGTGCCGCCGCCTCTGGCGGTAGTATGGCTGTTGGGGACTTTGAGCCCTATCCTGGGCTGTGCAGCACTGCAAGCAGTGCCGCCAACACTGACGCCGTTGATGCCCTCTGTTTCACCCCAGCGGTAGTACCGCCGCCTCTGGCGGCAGTACCGCTACTATGGGTTCTTTTGAGAGCCGTTGGTGGGCTGAAACGCGTGGGGCGGCAGTACCGCCGCCTCTGGCGGTAGTACCGCCCCTGCGTGAATCTGCCCCCGACGGTTGGATTTTGGGGCAACCTATTTAAGTGGCCTTCTTCCCCAATGGTTGCCCAACACTTAGCTCTCTCTCTCTCTCTCATCCATTGTTTGACCTCGAAAAAGCTTGGGTTTCTCTCTATCCCTCCGATGATTCTTGCCCATCTTCAGGGATTCAAGAGAGGAGATCTAGATCTACATTTCCACCAAACAATCTCTCCTCTAAGTGAGGGGAACCCTTTGGATCTAGATCTTGGGATTCATTTGTTGAGTTCTTCTTAGTTCTTCCTCTCTTCTCCTCCCACAAGCATTAGTTGCTTTTGGTGGGATTTGAGAGTGAAGGATTTGAGCACTTGTGCTCTTGCTCTTGCATTAGTTGCACCGGTTTGCTCTCTCCACGAAGATTCGTGAAAGTTGAAGGTTGAGAATCTTGTTACTCTTAGGTGCATTATGTTCCCAAGAGCTTGTGCCTCTTGGGTGCATTGTGTACCCTAGACGGTTGGTGGTGTCGCGAAGACTTCGAGTTGTGAAGTTTCGGTCAAGATTTGGGAGCCCCCGATTGAGTTGTGGGTGTGTGACCTAAGATTGTTGTAAAGGCTCCGGATTCCGCCTTGAAGGATTCCGATAGTGGAAGGTGAACCTAACCCTTGGGGTGAGGTTCATCGGAGAATAGGGTGAGGCCTTTGTGGCGTCTTGAGTAGGCCTCTTGTGGCGAGCTCACACCCCTCCAACGAGACGTACTCCCTTAACAAGGAGGAACTCGGGAATACATCCTCGTCTCCGCGTGCCTCGGTTATTTCTATACCCGTGCTCTTTACTTATGCAATTTACATTGTGATAGCCTTTGTGCTTGATGTCATATATATTGCTATCACCTTGTTGTTATATTGTTTAGCATAAGTTATTGGTGCACATAGGTGAACCTAGTATTTTAGGTTGTTGGCTTGTTAATTTAAACACCTAGTTTTATTCCACAATTATCAAGCCTTAAACCGGAAAAGTTTAAATCGCCTATTCACCCCCCCTCTAGGCGACATCGTTTGTTCTTTCAGCCACGAACACGAGAGATGGAAATAATACCACGTGATCCCTGCCAGAGCGGCACTGGACAAAGCCACGATGGGGGGCGATGGCGGTGGTGATTCCATCCTCCGTCACGTATTTAGGGTAAGAATTCGGCATGTTGCTCCTTCCTGTGATGGGGAAGTGTGACATAGCGTCCAGCGAGGCGTGCTCGGCGGCGGCCGGGGCGGCCAGCAAGGCGTGCTCGACGATGATCGGGCGTCCTCGTGGCTCATCTCGCCTTGCGCCATTGGTCTCAATCTCCGAATCCTTCGGTTGTGGGCACCTGGGCCAAGCTCTTTGTGACGTAGCGATTCACGGGTGGAGCGCCAGGTGGACACGCCGATCTAGATCAAGGAGGGAGAATGGGATTGTCGGAAGGCTCTAACAGGCGGTTGGAGCCATCGACGGTGATGCCTGCAGGCGTCATAACCTTGTTGAAGATGTCGGCGGCTTAGTTCACATTCCCCCCAAATCGCTCTGAGGGGAACCCTAGATCTGTTTTGGGTCGGACGTTGGCGGCGCCTAGCGTCGTCCTACGTGTGAGAGTTGGATCTGGCTTGTCGGATCAATGGAAGTTGGGGGTGTTCGAGAAGGTGGAGTGGCATGGCTTATTTCGCGTTGACAACGATAAGGCTTGGCTACAGGCGGGTGTTGATGGAAGAGCGCAGGGCGGTGGTGTTGTTTGGCGTCGTGGCGTCGACGACTAGACTGCCAAGGTCAATGCGGTTGATCCCCGTCCTAAAGATGCGTCGATGGCATCAATTTCTATCGTGTTCGCATGAGGCCCGTGCTGCTCCGCTGCTCCAATTTTAGATATTAAAGATGTGTGCATCTGTGAGGTGGGGACAAATGACCCTTATCATGACCGCCCCGTCATCAAGTTTACAGGTTGTCGTCGAGATGGCGGATTCGGACGGGTTGATGTTTTACCTTGTATAAGGCTCTGTTAAAAAATTCTTTTTTATGAATAGCTCTGTTAAATAGTTCAATAAAAAATGGTATGCATAAAAAGTTTGATGGAGATCTAGGGTTTAACCTCCTTTTCAGAAAAAAATGAAGATCCCAGTACGATTAGTGTTGAACCATATTTAGAATATGGGATGCCCGTGTTACAACGCACGGCAATTATTAACTAGTGTAAGTAAATTATCCGTTAAACGCGACTATATCATAATAAAGCTTGAGAGATCAGCCCTAATTTCAGCGAAACAATCATCACCGATAGAGTCCAGCTATAGATTTCTACGATCTCGACACGGATCCGGATGACTGACAGTCCGTCCGGGGCTGCTTTTCCCTGCGAGACACGGTCCTCCCGGACCCACCGCCGCCGATAAGTACCCAAGCGTGACGCCCTCCGGAGCCGCGAAAACGAACCCCCGACCACCACGCGTGTCGTAACCCCATTGGACTCCCGACCCGTGCGCGCTGTCCGGCGGTTGCACCCGATCCCCCGTCCGACGCTCGGACTCGATAGGAGGAGGAAGCCAGGAGAGGGAGAGGGGGTCGTCGCCTGGTGGCCGCTCTGTTCTTCGTCTCCCGCTCCGGTTCCCGGAGTCACATGTACGTACGTACCCGCGCAACGGATTCCCTTCTCGCCGTCGCTCGATCTCTTCCTCGCGCGCGCTGATCTGCTTGTTTCTTTCTTTCTTCTTCTTCGCGGGGGGATCGATCAGGTTGTGTGACGCGGGGGGAGCTCTGATCCGGATGGTGCAGCGCCCGCTGCCATGATTGATCACGAACGCGCAGGTCAGATCTTCTCTTCCGTCTAGATCTTGATCTCCCTCCCACTATCTTTTAGTGGGGGAACCTCGCGTCGTGGAGTGGCGGCGGGGGCAACGGAAAGGCGCGATTTTTCGGAGGTTTTCGGGGGAATTTGTTGTAGTGGCGAGGCAGCATGCGGAAGCTCTCTCCTTGGAGGGGATTTCAGTGGCGTTAGGCTGTGGGATTGGTCTACCCGTTGGGCGTTCCTATTGCAGTTCTGTGTAATCTGCACCTAGGACATTGGATGTGGCGCTCTGGTCACCAACTGGTTAGGGCACATCCACAGTAGGGCGTTTGCTGGTCACTGCTACGTGCTGCTGCTAGATTTTCTTTTTTTTGCTATGCTTTTTTTCTTTTAGTTTTTGGTCATCTCTGTCAGCAATCATATCTAGTTCAGACTAGTGTAATGTGTAAACTGAAATCGGTCCCTTGTGTTAACATCACGTGCTAGCAAGTGTGTTACCTAGTTCTCCTTCCGCAGCAAAAGGTGTCTCTACAAAATCAACGAACAATGTGCTAACAAGTAACAAGGACTAATTAATAATGCACGGGTAATAGTGGTTAAGACTGTTATTTTACATGTCTGTGGGCAGAGTTAAAGAGTGTTTTGCATTTGAATTACTAAAGGTTTTTTTTGCTATCCTTTTGGTCCGTGAAATGTTAGTTAAAAATAACAATTTAACATGCATTATACTCTGCCATGTTAATTCTATCATACTTATTCTTATCTACTTCATCGATGCAGGCAAAATGCAAGTCAATATTGATGCACCTCCAGGGTGCCTCAAGCCAAATATTTCGCAGTATAACCCTCAAGATCACAGAGGTGGCATTGAAGGGTTCCGTGAGAATGATGAAAAGAAGAATGATAGTATTGCAGCAGATAAAGTCTGGGAGGCATCTCCTCTCCCAAATCAATTTAGCAGACCCTTCTACCGCCAGGAACTTTATGCCTGGCCACATATTTATTCTGATTACCAAATAGTGCGGCAGCCACAACCTTATGGGTTTGAGAACCAATTTTATCAGATAAATAGGGACCACAGTTTTCCCATTGAGAAAAGAGTTCAGTTCCCATTCAAGATGCTCCCTCAAGGTTACCCTCATGATGCACAACTTCAGGAATTTCAGTATTTTGTGGTTATCGACTTTGAAGCAACTTGTGACAAGGAGAACAATCCGCATCCACAAGAGATTATCGAGTTTCCATCCGTCTTGGTTAACAGTGCAACTGGACAGTTGGAAGCTTCCTTTCAAACATACGTTCGACCCGCATACCATCAAAAGTTGACTGACTTCTGCACGGAGCTTACTGGTATACAACAGATTCAGGTTGGTGCATATTTTAGATTTTGAATATTCCTATATTTGCTAAATCTAGCCACTTAATAGTATTTGTAAATTTTGAACTTGATTGCTTGAGCTAATAGCATGACTTGGTTAGTAATCATCTATGTTGTATAATTATATAGAGTATAGATGGAAGGAGCCAGTGAGCTTTCATGCCAGTGTCAGTTATGTACACACATGGAACCTAACTTGGTCTGTACATTTTCTAGATACTTAAGTAAATTTAAAGATACATATCCAATTGGGAAAATTCCATGTGCCAACATTTATATTTCTGTTTTAGATTCCAACTAAGATGAATACTCTTGCAATCTGTACTTCCATAGTCCATACATGTGTGGAGGCACTGGTTCCTCTCATTTTTTATTGGCTAGTTTCATCATTTTCTGACACAAGCCAATCAAATTTAACTTCATCTAAATCAGTATCTAGTCGGTTGTCCGCACTTAGTAGATCTCACAGCTAGCTTTAGCGTATGAGTTTGATAGAAACCTTGTGTTTCATGCTAAGTATTGATAGCTTCACTGAGTCACCCTTTTCAACTGCTCTCTATGTTGGTACTCCCTCCGTTCCTAAATATAAGATGTTTTAGACATTGTCATTTAGACTAGATACGGACCGAAATGAGTGTACCAATGTACTAAAACGTGTATAGATACATCCGAATCTAAGAAAAGCTAAAAAAAAGCTAAAATATCTTATATTTAGGAACAGAGGTAGTATTTAGTAAATTGCTTCTTAGGATTATGTAATTTAATAAGGACCAACTGATCCTGGCATTCATAATTTGAACTTCTAAGTTATAACTGAGAATGTCAGGTCCAGGTTTTAGCAAATCACACTTTGAAACTTCTTTATTGACATGAGGGCATGCATATTGCTAAAAAAATGCTTTACAGGTATCTTCTAGTTTATTACTGCATGTTGCCAAAATCATTTCTCTATGTTCTAGTAGTGGAAAGGTAATCTAGGGGAATTGAACACCGTGCCCAGGATAAATTGGTGTCAGCAAGTAGGCAGGTAGCTTGGATTCTTTTCCCCCTGGGCAAAGCCAGCCCTATGAGTTAGTGAGTTCAGCTGTTGACCTGAGTCTGGAAAAAATTTAAGCTGTAATATACAAATATGTGTATATGATTTCTGTGCATTCAATCAACATATTGTAAGTGTTGTCACTTGTCAGTAGCCAAAGTGTTAAAGCTCTACTAGTTTTATGATTTACAATATTCAGTTGGGCAATACGAGAAAAATTACCACTTGGATGAAGTCATATTTTGCCTATGTTTAAAGAAAAGGCGTTGCAATCCATGACCAAAAGTTTGACATGTGTATTTGGTTAGTAATTCAGTTTTTATCTGTGCATGTGTAGGTGGACAGAGGTGTACCGCTAAGTGAAGCTTTGCTGATGCATGATAAATGGTTAGAGGACAAAGGAATTAAGCACAAGAACTTTGCTGTTGTCACCTGGTCTAACTGGGATTGTCGTGTGATGTTGGAATCAGAGTGCAGGTTCAAGAGAATCAAGAAGCCCCCTTATTTCAACAGGTAAAATATATCTCATGCTTACATGGCTGTAGCTTTAGGACAGTGTTTTGTTTTGACTTGACATTGTTGCAAGTTTCAGTTTATTTTAGTGGACCTATTTGTTTGGCAATCATGTCGGCCGCATGAATGCACAGTTAATGCTATTCACTCTCTTTTGCTTTTATCTATTGTTTAGCATCCTGGTCTGTAACTCTAATATGCGGTCAATTTTATCAGGTGGATCAACTTGAAGGTCCCTTTCCAGGAAGTATATGGGGGTGTCAGGTGTAACTTGAAGGACGCCGTTCAGTTAGCTGGCCTCACATGGGAGGGTCGTGCCCACTGTGGGCTTGACGATGCACGCAATACTGCTCGTCTCCTTGCGCTGTTGATGCACCGGGGCTTCAAGTTCTCCATCACCAACTCGCTTGTGTGGCAATCTGCCCCACAGTCAATAACGTGCCAGCCATCGCCTGACCGTTCTCCAGGATCCCACCCTATTGCAGCACAAGGCCAAGGAGATACCGGCCCCCCATGTCCAGGTTAATAATCCATATGCTGGTAGCACAGCAGGAAAGGACAGGCCAACGTACTGCTTCTGCGGAGTGCTGAGCAGGTCGAACATTGTACGCAAACCGGGTCCCATGCAGGGAAGGTATTTCTACGGATGCGGCAACTGGACTGTGGCAAGGCGGGCCATATGCCCATACTTTGCATGGGCGTCGTGAATATAACGACGCCCTGTCCCGAGCAAAATCTCGAGGGCAAAGAGGCCTGGTGCTTTAACTAGGGGAGGCTACTAGTCGCGGTTGCCGGGCCTTGCCGCGCCTCCCCCATGGTACATATATGATATATGACTTTGCTCATAAGATAATGGGAGTTGACTAGGTAGTGTCTAACCTGTCATACTGACTTCTGTTGATAGAAGAGAGTGGGGATCAGATGCTGCTTAGGATGCTTTTATCTGCGAATAAGTTTGTGGACGCTTGGTTTTAACTTGAATGGAACTCTAGTAGGTGTGTGCATTTGTGCAACTAGATCATGAAAGTGTGGCTTGCGTGTGTTTGGAAGAACAAGTATACACATGAAACATGAATCATATCTGAAGATTGAGATAGTAATCCAGCTTGTGATTGCGTTATCTTAGTTCGAATGATCTTCTGTTTATTCCTGCCTTTTATGGTTGCACTGAGTTCTCTCCCCATCCTTTTTAGTTTTGCTCGAGATTAACACATGGCTGCGGGGAAATACGTCCTTCTGGGACTAGCTTCTGTTATGAATCCTTGATGGTAATGCATACTACCTTTGTTTCTAAAAACAAGGCGTATAAGTTTTTTCTAAAGTCAAACAAATTAAAGTTTGACCAAATGTATAGACAAAACTATTGACAATTATAATATTTAATAGATATATAATGAAAGTATATTTAATGTTGTATCTAATAAGACTGATTTGACATTGTGGAGGTTTATAGTTTTCTCTAAATGTTTGGTCAAACTTCACATGGTTTGACTTTCGCAAAAATTTATACGCCTTTTTTTACGGAGCGGAGGTAGTAGAACAGTAAACATAACATAGAGCAATATACAGGGTAATTCTGTTTTGCTAAACAAAAAAATTGAGTATATATCCGGACATTCTATATTCGTACAAAAAGGGAAAAGGAATTTTTTTTGTGACCTGTGTAAAAAAGATAATTTTTCGGTGCTTTAAAATGAGCAATGTCTTTTTTATACGAGTCACAAAAAATACCCTTTTTTTTTACGAAACTTTGTATATAAATATAGAATGTTTAGATGTACATCTGAATTTATTGTTTCGAATTTTTTAACATTACAAAATATATTTACAATATATTTTTCATAACGAGTGCATCTAATCCTATGAGTAAAAAACACCATGTCCAATATACAGTAGTAAATCCTTGGATTTCTCCCCTCCCCTGCCCTCCTTCTCACAACTGACAAGCTGGAGGAAATCGCAAAAAAATCCACTTACATTCTTGGAGTATATTCTTTTATTATTAGCTCAGAATAATCCAACATATACTTTACTTTTTTTAAGTTAAAATACCAATACTGCTCCCCGCTGAAACATGACATCTCTTTTTGATTTAACTCTCAGTTCCCGATCTAGCTCCCTCCACGTCGACTCAAGACATCGTTACTACTCTTAAAAAAAAAGACATCGTTACTACTACTAGGACAAGTCATATCGACCGGCTCTCTCGCTTTCGCAAGGCAAGTAATATTTGCAGAATGCATTTCTTTGTGCCGAGAAGAGGCCTTCTTGGTTGATGGAAATGACAGGGCAACCTATTTCAGTTTTTTCACCACTAACCAAGGTAGGGAGTATTAATTTTTCCTCATTCTTAATACTCATATACTGGTTGTAATAACATACTCCCTCCGTTCATAGATGTAGGTTGTATAGTTTTTTGTTCGGAAATTAAAGCACGTTTGTGGAGTGGACAATTACACCAGTTTTGGGCAGAATTACCTAGTGGGCAAAAAAAAAAAAGGTAGTTTGAATGAGATAAGGAAACAAAATCAAATCATTAAAAAATGTCCAAGTGGTGGAGCACAATACACGCTGTATTCTGGACTTTTCCTAAAAAAGAATACATCTAGGAACGGAATGAGTATTATATAATGGGACAAAGGAAGTACTAGTAAGTAACCAATAGGTCATCCCAAACCTCGAAACAAAATGGCAAAGGAAAATGCGCAACTGAAAGGCGTGCCACCGATTCTATTCAATAGGATCAACACCAAACCTGACTACTAACCAGCTAATACATATACATCTTTAATACTCCCTCCTTGCCATAATATAGTGCACATTGGTTTCCATGAAAATCAAACGGCACTAACCTTGATCAAGTTTATTGAGAAAATTATCTATATCTACAATACCAAATGTATACCATATGGAAATATACTCCACGATGAATCCAATGGTATTGATTTGCTATTCTAGATGTTGATATTTTTTATATAAACTTTGTCAAAGTTTACACGGTTTGACGTGGAAAAAAACTCAGTATGCACTATATTTTGGCAAAGAGGGAGTACTACATAGGTCATAATTTAGACAGAGAAGGGGGCCATCGTCAGCTCATCCTGGCTACCACCCTCATCCATCCCTTGTCCAAAATACACAACCCAAAACACATTCTTCCACTGCCAATACATAACTACATTGCCCTAGGTACCCTTCCCTCCCTAAACAACCAACCATAATAGCTCAGCTCAAGTCATTCCGCAGCAGCATCTGTTACACTTCTCTTCCCTGCAAAACAAAACACAAAAACGCATTAAAAAAATGCATGCTGGTAGTTGTTTTCAAGACCAAGCGATGGCAACAAACACCTACTCGGATGATGCCTCCTTCCCCGGCAGTATCGGCTCCCGCACAGGCACTCGAACGGTTTCACGAGTTTTTGCTTCTTGTCGCCGAAATCGATGCCGTAATCCTGAAAACCAGCACCATCTCGCTAAGCATCTGCCTTCTGTCGAGGATCTAATTTGTCCGACATTTTTTATTTATCTTGCAACAGTTATGCACTTTTTACTTAAAAAAATTATAATACTGTTGGCTTGTACAAAACAGTAAGCACACTGAATATACATACATTAGGGAAGCCTAGAAATACAGAACAGTAACCTCCACCTCAGTTAGACAGCGAGACCATGAGATTCATTTGCTTTTGCAGCTATACAATACAGAAGTCTACTGAAAAACACACACTTTCGTCTGTACGAACCAAGGTTCAATTAAGCGCTAGGCGCTAATTGAGCATTTTGCCTCCGCTTTTCTCTTTTCTGAAGGATTAAAGTCGCTGAGCGCAATTAAGCGTAGTTGAGCGCTAAGCGTTTTGCTCCGCTCAGCGCCTAAGCGAGCTTAAGCGTGCGCTTAAGCAAGCTTTTTATAACCTTGGTACGAACAAAGGTTACATCATGCATTGATAATTTGATATTAACAAACCATACAACACGTACCCATGTCAATTCCTCAAAAGCCTCCACCTTCGTGCTTGTGAAGAATGCAAGCTGTTTTAAGAACAAGGAAAAAAAACATCAACATGACGTGTCTATCTTATGGTATTTTCAGAGTCAGGCACAGGTGAAGTTGCCGAGAGTAGCTTACATGATAATAATGATGATCAGGAGTCTCCACTTCAACGGGAACTACTGCTAGATTTGCATCACAGCATCTACATGATGGAGTGTTATTACAGCCAGTTTTTTTTGGAAGACAAGTTATAGGCCTCATCTTTTACACTGTCATTCAAAAAAAATCACAACAATGACTAGAAAGAGCTAGAGCACACCTGTGGTTGATGAACCTGCCAACATTCCCATAAAATGTTCCATCTAGGCATAAAGCCTCTTCATCCTTCAGCACCCTTTCAGAACACCAACCAGCATCCAAAAGTACTGGATGCACATACCTGTCATTCTGGATGTTTTCAACGGCCCTTTCATGCAGTTCTGTATTTGTTAGTATCTCACCAGCATATTCACAAACAAAAGCTCCTTTCGGCAATTCATCAAGAGTGCGGAGCCCCCAGCCCGTCCCTTTTCCAGTGAAGAAAACCTAGATAACAAAAGTAACAGTAGTTGAAAACCATCCGGCGTCGGTATAATCAGCACGCTGTGCATAGAAAATAAAGGAAACCTAGCGCCCCAGCAATCGACGGTTCAATTTTTTTAATATTACCTGTAGATTGCATGTGATCCCACGTTGAACCACGCGGTTACCGCATTGCATGTTACAGCCACATTTGCTCCAGCACTCCTTGATGAATTTCCTACCAAGGTGGCCCCTGCAAGGCTCTGGTGAAGCTTTACTTCTAGACCTCTCAAACGGGCAAGTTTCACAAAACACCTTCTGATGTTCTTCGGGGAAGCGGTTCACAGAAACACACTCATCAATGAATGCTGGCCTAACCAAACCTTCTAGTGTATATGCATATTCACCCCCAGTTTCTCTTGCACAAGCACATGGTTTGGGTGAGGACAAACAGTTTCCAAAACAATCAGCACAACAGTCTTCACCACCAATTTTTCCAAGTGACATGCTAACAAGAGCATTCTGGAATACAATGTTTCTTGGTATATAATAAAAGGAAGCTGGACATTTCTCTGTCCCGGATTCATTTATAATTGATATCCTTATTTTTTCTTCTCCCTTAGATATATCCGTTACATCATGGTTAGTCCTCAATGTGGAAAGCACGAGTTGTTGTTGCTGGGCAGGAGTCGACTTCACTGGACCACTCTCCGAGCTGTTAGAAACCAATAGTTCTTCTGCAGCTTTCTGTCTCCTATTTCTACCATCCTCTGACCTGGTGCCAATACCAGCACTATCTAATTGCGTATTATGCTCTACAGTATGTTCAGTGCCCAGCTGTACAACACACTGGCATATCTCGTTCATGAGGCTTTCAACGGAAAAATCAGGAGGAAGAACCTTGTACGAGCGAAGGCATTTACTCTCAACCATCTTGAAAATTGCTTCTAAAGCAGGCATGCGGAACGATGGGTCGACACTGCATTTCAGCGACATCTTGACCTCACCCATAGACGATGACGCTACATCAATGTCTAGACAAGGTGCTCCCTGCACATTTCCAACACCAGATCCCGTTCCATTGTTCAGTCCACTGCTTGTTGGCTCTACAGATAAAGTAGTCATGTCCCGATTTCTGCGTCTCTGAATTGTCCTGTTTCTAGCACCTTTAAAAAGTTCAAAGGAGTCCAATCAGAATAAGATCATTGCTGAAAGAAAATAACAGCAATATGTGATTGACCAAAGACATATTTAACACGTTTTCTAACAAGAGTTCTACCAAGCAAAGGTTGAGCAGGTGCCACCAGCAGGCCTTATCTAACACAATAAGTTCAGGATGCAACCAGTGTTGGGAGCAATTCTAACAAGAGTATACCATTGATCTATCTATGCCTTGGGAGACTGTTTTAACCAATCGAGCAAATTGTGGAACTAGTGCTTACGTTTAAACAACACAACATCGACTGTTACCAACTTACCAAGCAAAGAAGTACAATGTCATCATGATCCAAAAGTAAAAGACGCAATCCATCTCCTTGACTTACGAGGACACAAGGATCAAAGGCCAGCTCGAACCTGGGATCTGTTTAGGATTTTGATCAGGCTGCAGCGGAGGCAATTCTCGAAAAAACTCCTTGGAGGCCGCGTTGCGCGAACGGTCGATCAGGCCGGGCTGCACATCCTGACAGCCCGTCGCGTCCATATCGACAGGCTCAGGCTTGGGCTCCCTCAGGAAGACGGCGTCCTCCAGCTGGAGATCCGCATTGATGGTCTCCCCGTGCCGCCTCTTGCTCAGCGCCCTTGTCGAGGCTCTGGCCTGCGGACGAGGCGAGACGACCATTTCCATGGCGGTGGCGTGCTGCTCGGCCGTGGGGGACGGAGGCGAGGGCGGGCCGAGGGAGGTCGAAGGGTCTCCACCTGCAGGGATATCGTCATCGTCCATCTCCTCCTGCTCCGGCTCCGGACCCCCGCTGCCGCTCGCCTGAAATCCCCTCATCCCCGCCCAAAAGAAAACCATTTTACATCCCAGGAGAGTGGATGGATTAGGGAGTGGAGGATGGGTTGCGGAGGGGAGGAAGGGACCTGGTGGTGGTCGAGGATGGCGTCGGCGAGGACGCGGTAGGACTCGCCCTCGATGAGCGCCCAATTGTTGCCGTAGACCTTGACGAGGCGCTTGAGGACGGCGAGGGTCTGCTTGTTGGAGAAGCCGAGAGCCCTCATGGCCGCCAACGCCCGCCGCGCCCTAGGCGTGTTGGCGCCCGACCGAGAGGATCCCATCCTCGGCTCCGGTCAGGATGTGGATCGGACTGACTCAGTGGGTGGACTCTGGCATCGCCATTGCTAGGGTTCGCGAGGGGTTGGCTTAGCCGGGGGTTTTGGGGGATTTGGTTTGGAAATTGGAAGACGATTCGAAAATCGGCTCAATAGACACTCCAGCGTGGATCCATGTGCCAGAGAAAGCGAACCAAAGTGTCAGAGAGGGAGAGATAAAAAAAAAAGAGACGATACTGACTTTGAGGAGAGAAGATGAACCTAGAATGGCCCCCACATAAAATACGAATGCAACATAGGAACTACAGTGATTTTGCCACATTTTTCTTTGAATCCACACCTCTGTGCACATGGTCTAAAAAGAAAAGATCACATAACCACCTTTTAGCACAAACAAACTACATCACCAATTTTTTTCCTTGTAGCCAGCATGATGAATTGTGAGAGCAGACATTCCACAGAGCGACAAAGAAGCAGAGACCTAAATGGAATTCCCGAGGCATGGGGACATCACGAAGGTTGCGGGAATTCACTAGCAATGAAATGGAGCGTGAGGCAGAATGCACACATGACCAGAGATCACACAATGTGGACACCGTACCCAACCGTTTCACCTACTAGTACAACGATTCTATTTCAATTCTCTCCCACAACCTCGTTTTTACGGTTTAGTCTGCTCCCATTTCGCTCGTCACTACTAAGGAAATTTCTTTTGCCTTCTATTCTTGTTTCAGTTCATCAGCTTGGCTCTTGTCTGCTCGTGGATTCAACAATCGGTTTAAAACCTTGGCTTATTGGGTCTATGCTTATTTTCAACTCCTTAAAACATTTTGTCCTTTTGCTACACACTTGTCTCTGGATGTCTAGGTATCCACCACAAGGTCCTCGTTTGAACCTACCCACGTTAAGGCTATGTCATCCTAAGGCTCTACTAATTGGAAGGATCTTATCGACGTTCATGAATGTGAAATCATAGATCGAACAGTTTGGCAACATTCGGTGTTATCATCTAAAGAAAGGCAATATGGAAAGTGAATGTGGTCAAGGATACAAAGAGTAGGTTTCGTGCATGATTTTAATAATGAAATGAATCAATACTCTTTTTTCTGATCAGCCGCCCCTTCAGTAGTAGCCCTATTGGCTTTTTCATGGTGGGCCCCACTATAGCCCCACGACCGGTCTGTGGCATAGTTTGGAAGATAGAGAAGCCTTATGAAGCTCAGGTTTCATATACTTTTTGGAATAGCAGCGGGATACAATTGATATAATTAGAGCACGATCTAAATATGTTTTATGAAATATTCGACGCCAGCCTGGTATTCATAGTTTCTTCTTTGCAAGAATGTGAAAGATTACCCTTGATTTACCGAAAGCATAAGAAGAGTTAGTACCAGGTAATAAACACAATATTTGGGCATAAAGTATTCTTTATTTTATCTTGTTTCTTACCTAAATTTATATTTGTTACGATTCGTTCTCAAGTACTATTCAATTCTGGAAAAAATCATCACTTCAATGAAGTATATTGTATTTAAAAAATAATTCCTATGTAACTCCGATGTACGAGAATATGGGTTTTCTTATTGTTTCTGATGAGGACATCCCAACTACAGTTACAACCACTAGTCCTACCACTACACAAATACAAGGACCTATTACTCGAGCTCGTGTACGTCAACTAAATTATCAGGTACTTTCGTTTCTTGAAACTCTTCCAAATTTACATAAGAATATGGTACTGCCTAAAACCGATGTGTTTGTTACACTTAGGAATAATGGACCTAGCGAGGAGTTGATGGACAAGTATTGGAGCATGATCGTCCATGTAGATGGCAGCAAGCATACAAGGATTGAAGATGACGCCACACATGGAGAATCGAGGGTTGTGAAGCCACTATAAGGGAGCATGAAGTCATGGACGTAATATTCAAATACCACACTTCATATTTTCGTCCATAACATTATATGGTGTTGCGTCACCTCTATTTTTGGGCCAGGCCCATGTATTTTCGAGATACCTTTTCATAGGCTGTTTTTAGAGTCCGTATTGATAGGGAAACCGACTTAGGAAGGATTTCGGCCCCCTTTTCCAAGGCTGCACGAAATTCCCCTAAGTTTCCCTATAAATACCCCCTAGGTCGTCACTTTAGGGTTTGGGTTTTGTTTAGTCAAAAGTTAGCTAGCCGTCGCTGCAACTTCGCCGTACTTCGTTTGTGCCAGATCGGCCAGACCAAGACCGCTCTTCGGAACCCCACTTTCATCTATAATCATTCATATTCGCAATATTCAGATTGCCAATTCATTGTTCTTGCTTGTTCTTCGATTGCCTGCAGGAATAGACCTTAGTTGGTTTGGTCGATTGTGCTTCGGCGCTGTTATAAACCTTCCCGGAGTTGGTGTAGCGATTGCTAAGCCGCAGCGTCCTCGCACGTTTGTAGTCGGATCGTCAACGTAGACGCCACCCAAATCGATATTTATCATCTCATCGAAAGATCGGACACCTCTGCCTCTATCAAGTGGTATCAGATTTCAGGTTGATCGGTGAGATTTACAGTTTTTACTAGTGTAGATTGCATCTGCTTTTAATACCTACAGTCCACGAAAAAGCCATAAAAAATTTAGGGTTAGATCATCCCGTCCTATAACCAGTCCGGGCCTGTTGCATATTCTTTTCAGTGCATTGCATCGTTGAGTCTTCGTCTGCATCGTCGTGTCGAGTTGCTGGTCTTAGTTTCTAGTTCCTTTAGAGTTTCGAGTTCTTTGCATATTTGTCTTGCCGCCGCTGCACGACACGCATCTCGCCCATCATCGCCACCATCCACCAGTCTTCCGCCGCCATCCATATATCCACCACCACCACCATCTACATACCCGCCGCCGCCTCCACCATCGTGATCGGTTTGCTTCGTATCTAGGTTTGTAAAAAAAAGACAAAAAAAAGTCAATCCGCATCCAAGTCGGATTTGACCCGATTTCTACTAGTCGGGGTCCGAATTAGTCCGAATTGCTGGTTTTTTTTACAGTTTTGGCTGTCCGAACTTTGACCGGCCATAACTTTTGCATACGAACTCCGTTTTCGACGTTCGACCACTCAAAATTCTCGTCAAAAAAATTTCTGTCCAACCCAAACCACTATGTCATTCCAAGCCTCCAGAATCTCTCAGAATTGCCAAAAGAGTCCGGGAAGGTTGAGTTTTTGCCACTTTTGTGCAAAAAGTTCAGAATTTTCTGTGATCTTCACTTATATCTTGCTTTTGAGCTATCCATTTGTGCTTGTTGTTGCCGCGCCTTGACTTTGTTGGTGCTATAGACTCGCCTCTCTAGTACAGTCTAGCCTAGGACCAGCACAGTACCGTCTTTGAGCATTTATTCAACTTGCATTCCTGATTTGAGTTTTGCTATACAATATATAAGCCTTCCCAAAGCTCCACAGATTTCTACACCGTGTGTTGTGACTCTCACCTGGAAATCGCTTCATCTAATCTTCGGTGAGTTGACTCCGCTAGTTGCCAGTCACCTACTGCTGCTTGGTAAGAACTTGTAAGAGCTTTGCTTTTGGTTTGACGGATTACGCATTCTTTCTAGTACCACCTAGTAGTTCATAGGAACATATTCTTGTGATTTGTTTCCTGTCTTCTACTAACCATGTCAGGCTCGGGTGACGAATGGGAGAACCTGACGAACAAAGAGTTACACACTAAGTTCGCCAAGCTTGTGATGGATAACACGCAGGACATTGACAAACGACTTGGCGAGACACTTGAAAAGATAACCGGCCTCGAGCAATCCTTTGATACCAAGCTCGATGCCAAATTCAACGAGTTGCTCGCTCATCTTCCACCACCGCCGGCTGCTGCTCCTCGTCGTCCCGGGTATGTTGGGCACGCTCAACGTGTACCCCGCGAGCAAGGCCAAAATTTTGGAGTAGCTACGGCTGTCGATGAGCCCTTTGATTACTACGAGGGCGAGGGCGAGGACGAGTATGAAGGAGTAGAAGTGCAGCAACAAGCCCCTGGTCGGCCGCGCGCCCACATTCGTAATGGTAATGCTGCACCACGCCCTCAGGTATTGCATGATGATGACCATGTTGCTAAACTGAAGTTAACAATTTCACCTTTTGAGGGTAGATATGATCCTGATGCCTATCTCACATGGGAATTAGAAACTGAACAATGTTTTGTATTCTTACATTACCCTGAAGATAGACGTGTTAGAGCTGTTGTTTGTGAGTTTACTGGGTTTGCTTCTATTTGGTGGTCTGAATATTATAGAGTCAATCCTAATGTCATCCCCACCACTTGGACCTTCTTTAAAACTGCTATGCGTACTCGTTGGGTACCTCCATATTATCAACGTGATTTGCTTCAAAAACTGCAGCTACTAAAACAAGGCAAAAATTCAGTAGAGGAATACTATCAACAATTGCAAACTGGGTTACTTAGATGTGGTGTTGTGGGAGATACTGAACCTATGCTTGCACGTTTTATTGGTGGGTTAAATAAAGAAATTCAAACCATTTTGGAGTATAAGGAGTATCATACCATCACTCGTTTGTTCCATCTTGCTTGTATTGCTGAACGTGAAGTGCAGGATCGGCAAGCTTCGCGGGCTTTTCTACAGGACGGACCACATCTTGGACTGGACGTGCACGTCCTACGCGCACCATGATTCCTCCCTCTACTTCCACTGCCACGCCAAACAAAGAAACGACAAGCAAAGCACCACCATCATCGTTTAAGGCTGCTCCTGCTGGTTCCACACCGAGCTCTTCTTCCATGGCTTCCACAGGAAACAGTAGTAAAATTCAATGTTGCCGTTGTGATGGTTGGGGTCATTACGCACGTGAATGCACAAACAAGCGCGTGATGATTGCTCGTGAAGATGGAGGATATGATTCTGCTAGTGACTATGATGAGGCGAGTTTGGCCCTTATTGCATGAGGAACAAGCCGCCAATGAGTGTGAAGAAGATGTGCAATGTATGGAGGCTGATGATGCGGATAGGTATGCTTCATTAATTGTTCAACGAGTTTTGAGTGTGCAGGTAATAAAGGACGAACAAGACCAACGCCATAATCTTTTCCACACAAAGGGAGTTGTGAAAGAACGGTCTATACGCATCATTATTGATGGAGGGAGCCGCAACAATTTGGCGAGTGTCGAGATGGTGGAGAAGCTCGCTCTCCAAACAAGACCCCATCCTCGTCCTTACTACATCCAATGGTTCAACAATAGCGGCAAGGTTAAGATCACTCGTACTGTTCGTGTGCATTTTAGTATTGCTGCATATGCTAATTTTGTTAATTGTGATGTCGTCCCTATGTAAGCATGTTCTCTTTTATTGGGTAGGCCATGGTAATTTGATAAAAAAATCTGTACACCATGGTAGCACAAATCAGTACACTCTTGTTCATAATGATAAGAAAATTGCTTTGCTACCCATGTCTCCTACGGCTCTTCCAGACATCTTTTACCGGCCGACGGCCAAATAATTTCTCTCTCACGACCTATACCTCTGTAGCTACATAGAAGAGCCGTGCGCGTCTATCTCACAGGGGGGAGTAATCCAGCAAACAGCAGAAGCTACAATTGATTCGTTGCAAGATGCACAGGGAGAGCCGCATACTAATACTATTCCCCTGATACGAGCCCTCGCGCCAGCGGTAGCGGCGGATCGATCTGCTAGTAGTCCTGCTGATCCCAGGTACGCAACTAAGCTCTCTTTTTTCAAATCAGATTCATAAGATGTTTGATAGGCTAATTGTCCTCACCACATGCTCCCATCGATTGTACAACGTTGGACGTGTTAATTAATTGCCTGCACGCTAGGAACCTAGCTAGCCTGATCTACCGATGACTGATTTTGAACATCGCTGCAAGTCTGCATGGATACGCTTGGTTTTATACCTACGGTAGCATATGTTCCATACTCAGCATCAATTATTTTGTTTTCTATGTAGCCGTATGGCGTGCTAGCTGGTTGCCTCTATGATTAAATTAAGGTGTGCGATGAATGTGCTAAAGCCATATAGTTTTTAGATAATTCACTTAATTACAGAGACATTACTATGTTCATTAAGAGCAACATAGTTTATTTGGTAGATTTTTATGGATCTACTCCCTCCGTTACTAATTACAATATTTTTTAGCTATTTAAATATAGACTGCATATGAATTGAAATGCATGAATCTACATGTAATAAAACATGTAAATTCGAAAAAAGCTAAAACATCTTTATATTTGAAATGGAGAAAGTATATATCAAACTTATTTTGCAGCCATGTTACAATATAACATTTTATATCTAAGAGAATATCTGAATATATGTTTTTGACTTGAATCGTTAATTATTTCAGTCTAAAAGAAAACTTGATTCAGCTCATTAATTATTGCACATGTACCAGTGTAGGTATTGCATTTGCACACAAGCAAGTAGAAAAGAGGAGGAACTCAACAATTACAAATTCAGTCAAAAAGATGGACATGACAGTGCTGTGCAATGTGAGTTAAGGATTTCAAATATGTATATTCTTTCGTCCCACAATATCTCCGGAGCTTCTCATCTAATCTCCAGTTTCGTTTCCATATGATAGAAAACAACTCTGAATACATAGGCTAGCGGTGCAAAATATTGGTGCTTTGCGTTGTAGTTCCGGATATGTGAGCATCTTCATTCTGCTTTCAGTCATCGGTTCACAACGCCGGTGGTGTTTGTTGGACGGCTCCTGTTGTGTCCATGCGTGCCTGGAATAGGGTCAAGTATAGCCAACACAAAAAAAATGCTTGGAGGTGATTAAATTAGTATGGAGTACTCCATACTAATTTAATCACCTTAATGGCTTATCTAAATTTACAATCCTTAATTTTCAATAGCTGGCTCAATAATGTTGCCGTATTACATTCTATCTTATGATTGCAGCTACCAGTTTGTGTTGACGCCGAGTTTCAGTTATATATGTGCAAATGTGGTATATTTTATATATATGATGCCTTTGACTTAGCTTTGTAATCCCAAGGATGAAAATAGAGGTACTGGGTGAACCATTTTGTTATGCTTAAAGAGTTCACTTAGATATTTTCCTATTCACTACACTGCATATTTGATCTCCTATATGATACTCAATAGTATGTTCATTAGTGCCAATGGCAATAGCTAACCAAGAATTTGTGCTATGCGTAGCAGCATCATTATAATAGTTTCTAACCCATAATTAAATGCATTCTCAGCTTGCTTCACAATCTGCCCACTAATGTAGGTATTGTTTTTGCCCTCACTCATTGTTTTCCTTAAAAATAATTCATCCAGAGGTCAAGAAAAATGACTGAGTTTATTCTATTGTTTCAACAGACAAGAACAAAAGTGTTACCTCTAATTAGTGAAGGGTAATAATCATATGAAATTTGATTACAATAAGATCACCAAAAGTAAGTAAATATCGTGTTGGACCATGTATTCGGAAAACAATTAGAAACCATACTAAATGTCTCAATACATTTGTCCACAAAAAATACACAATTTTACCACATAATACACGTTCCGATTTCACTGTATGAATACTCAATATGCTAAGTAATATGTGTGTTCAGTCATTAAATTTCAGTGTCAGTGGCACATGTTATAAACATATGTGCTATTTGTAGCAGTAGCATTACAAAAGTGTCTTCAGTTCGTACTACCTATTGGTGTGATTCTATAGTAATATTTTTACCATGCCCAGTTTCATTATAAAACCAAACAAGGACATATATGGTCTAATGAGTTTTCAAAAGGAGATTATGCTTATTTTTTTTCATAATTTCATGTGGGACTAAAACATAGTATTTATATCCCAAATGTCAAATCGTTCGACTGGATAAATGTAAGAGTTATGCTGTCAAATAATTTTTTAATGAGCGGCGGACATACTGCCATTCATATATGTAGTAGAATGAAAACGTTGCTTTGCAGAAAATGTAAGAGACCAAAAGAAGCTAGCACGCAGGACTAATCATAAATCTACAGTGCAAATAGGATCCATTCGCTTATATATATATAGCTATATTTGCCTATTCTTCCTCAATAATGCAGTCTTAATAGGACATAGATACATAACGTGCCAATGCTAATAGACTGTTATAGTAGTATGTTTAATTTCCATCGACAAAAAAAGTTCCATATGGAAGCACCATATATAATATAACATAGTTAGTTCATCAATTAATGCATATATCCACAAGCTAATTTATTGTTTTTGCCGGTCGAGGTAAAGTTTGACGAAGAAGCAAACGCAAACGACTACCCCGCATGTATAGTCCCTCTTTCATGAGAAACAAACTCTGCCTTGCCGTACCTTAATTGTGTATTGTGATTTGTTATTAGATAATCTCTTCCCCACATTTTGCAACTATAAATGGTTGTTTCCATATTATCTTAAAACATGGACTTCCTAGTAATTGAAAATGGACTAAACTCGAATTTATCAATCTAGATTACATTTTGCTTACATCTTCAGCCTTAAGGATTTCTAATATAAACGAAACGAATACATATGCATTCTATGCGTTCTTCCAGTTGACAAACATATTTGTATAATAAATATCACTCCATATCTAAAGAGCTCTAAGCATGGCAAGAGTAATTCCCTACCCCGTGCAGCTGCACGGGTTGCTGACTAGTAAGACTAATAATCTATCACCCAACAATGTTGCCACTGAAATTAAATTGACCAATCTATGTTTGCTAGCTAGCAAGTCTGATATTACTGATTTGGGTATTAATGAATCTGTTTGCTATGCCATTGTTTGCAAAGAGGTATTGTTTTCTTTTGAGGATATGCCTTCCTCTTTGCCCCTGCTGTTGCTAACGTTTTGCAGGAGTTTGCGGACTTTTTTCCAAGTGTTGTACCATCGGGATTACCACCGATTCGCGGTATAGAACACCAAATTGATTTAATTCCCGGTGCATCATTGCCGAACCGTGCCCCTTACAGTACCAACCCTAAGGAGACTAAAGAGATTCAGCGATAAATTCAAGAACTACTCGATAAAGGTCATATTCGCGAGTCTCTTAGTCCATGTGTTGTTCCAATTATTTTGGTACCTAAGAAAGATGGTTCTTCCCGCATGTGTACTGATTGTAGGGCTATTAATAATATCACAATTCGTTATAGACACCCTATACCACGTTTGGATGATATGCTTGATGAGTTGAGTGGTTCTACCATATTTTCTAAAGTTGATTTGCGTAGTGGTTACCACCAGATTAGAATGAAGTTAGGAGACGAATGGAAAACAACTTTTAAAACTAAGTTCGGTTTGTATGAGTGGTTAGTTATGCCTTTTGGTTTAACTAACGCTCCTAGTACTTTCATGAGATTAATGAACGAAGTTTTACGTGCTTTCATTGGACGTTTTGTGGTGGTTTATTTTGATGATATACTCATATACAACAGATCTTTGGAGGACCATTTGAATCATTTGCGTGCTGTTTTTGATGCTTTGCGTGCTGCACGTTTATTTGGTAATCTTGAGAAGTGCACCTTTTGCACCGATCGAGTTTCGTTTCTTGGCTATGTTGTTACAGCGCAGGGCATTGAAGTGGATCCCGCCAAGATTGAGGCAATTTCGAGTTGGCCGACTCCGCTAACGGTCACCCAAGTGAGGAGTTTCCTTGGCCTCGCTGGGTTCTACCGGCGTTTTGTCAAAGACTTTGGGTCTATTGCAGCGCCACTGAACGAGCTTACAAAGAAGGACGTGCCCTTTGTTTGGGGCGATGCACAACAGGATGCGTTCATGATGTTGAAAGATAAGTTAACCCATGCTCCCCTACTCCAACTTCCTAATTTTGATAAGACTTTTGAGCTTGAAATGTGATGCTAGTGGAATTGGGTTGGGAGGTGTGTTGTTACAAGAGGGAAAACCTGTTGCATACTTTAGTGAAAAATTGAGTGGGCCTAGTCTGAACTATTCTACTTATGATAAGGAATTATATGCTCTTGTTCGGACTTTAGAAACTTGGCAACATTATTTATGGCCATTATACATTCTGATCATGAATCTTTGAAACATATTCGTAGTCAAGCTAAACTGAACCGTCAACATGCTAAGTGGGTTGAATTTATTGAGTCTTTTCCTTATGTTATCAAACACAAGAAGGGTAAAGATAATGTTATTGCTGATGCTTTGTCTCGACGTTACACTATGCTTTCACAACTTGACTTCAAAAAAATTGGGTTAGAGACCATCCAAGATTTGTATATGCATGATGCTGATTTTAAAGAAGTGGTGCAGAATTGTAATTATGGTAGAACATGGAACAAATTCGTCCTTAGTGATGGATTTGTGTTTCTTGCTAACAAGCTATGCATTCCAGCTAGCTCCGTTCGTCTTTTGTTGTTACAGGAGGCGCATGGAGGAGGACTAATGGGACACTTTGGCATCAAGAAGACCGAAGACGTACTAGCCGCGCATTTCTTTTGGCCAAAGATGAGATGGGATGTTGAGCGTTTTGTTGCTCGCTGCACTACTTGCCAAAAAGCTAAGTCACGACTTAATCCTCATGGTTTATATATGCCTTTACCTGTACCTAGCGTTCCGTGGGAAGATATATCCATGGACTTTGTTTTGGGTTTACCTAGAACAAAGAAGGGGAGGGATAGCATATTTGTTGTTGTGAACAGATTTTGTAAGATGGCACACTTTATACCATGTCATAAAACTGATGATGCTGCTAATATTGCTGATTTGTTCTTTCGTGAAATCATTCGCTTGCATGGTGTGCCAAATACAATTGTTTCAGATCGTGATAGTAAATTTCTTGGCGACTTTTGGAGATGTTTATGGGCTAAGTTGGGGGCTAAACTGCTTTTTAGTACTACATGTCACCCCCAAACTGATGGACAAACTGAAGTTGTTAATAGAACTTTGTCTACTATGCTTAGGTCTGTTTTAAACAGAATTTGAAATTGTGGGAAGAATGTTTGCCTCATGTTGAATTTGCTTATAATCGTTCGTTGCATTCTACCACTAAGATGTGTCCTTTTGAGATTGTGTATGGTTTTGTACCTCGTGCACCTATTGATTTATTGCCTCTTCCATCTACGGTGCAAAATAATTTTGATGCTACACAACGTGCTCAATTGATACTAAAATTGCATGAGACAACTAAAGAAAACATTGCACACATGAATGCTAAATATAAATCGTATGGAGATAGAGGAACAAAACATATTGTGTTTGATGTTGGAGATCTTGTTTGGTTGCATTTGCGCAAAGATCTCTTTCCTGATTTGCGCAAGTCCAAGTTAATGCCGCGAGCTGCTGGTCCTTTTATGATGTTAGAGTGTATAAATGGTAATGTATACTTTCAAAAATAAATAAATGGTAATGTATATAAACTTGAGCTGCCTGCAGACTATGGGGATAGTCCCACATTTAACATTGCAGATTTGAAGCCCTACTTCGGTGAAGAAGATGAGATTGTGTCGAGGACGACTTCAATTCAACAAGGGGAGGATGATGAGGACATCCCAACTACAGTTACAACCACTAGTCCTACCACTACACAAATACAAGGACCTATTACTCGAGCTCGTGTACGTCAACTAAATTATCAGGTACTTTTGTTTCTTGGAACTCTTCCAAATTTACGTGAGAATATGCTACTGCCTAAAACCGATGTGTTTGTTACACTTAGGAATAATGGACCTAGCGAGGAGTTGATGGACAAGTATTGGAGCATGATCGTCCATGGAGATGGCAGCAAGCATACGAGGATTGAAGATGACGCCACACATGGAGAATCGAGGGTTGTGAAGCCACTATAAGGGAGCATGAAGTCATGGACGAAATATTCAAAGACCACACTTCATATTTTCGTCCATAGCATTATATGGTGCTGCGTCACCTCTATTTTTGGGCCAGGCCCATGTATTTTCGAGATACCTTTTCATAGGCTGTTTTTAGAGTCCGTATTGATAGGGAAACCGACTTATGAAGGATTTCAGCCCCCTTTTCCAAGGCTGCACGAAATTCCCCTAAGTTTCCCTATAAATACCCCCCTAGGTCATCACTTTAGGGTTTGGGTTTTGTTTAGTCTAAAGTTAGATAGTCGTCGCTGCAACTTCGCCGTACTTCGTTTGTGCCAGATCGGCCAGACCAAGACCGCTCTTCGGAACCCCACTTTCATCTCTAATCATTCATATTCGCAATATTCAGATTGCCAATTCATTGTTCTTGCTTGTTCTTCGATTGCCTGCAGGAATAGACCTTAGTTGGTTTGGTCGATTGTGCTTCGGCGCTGTCATAAACCTTCCTGGAGTTGGTGTAGCGATTGCTAAGGCGCAGCGCCCTCGCACGTTTATAGTCGGATCGTCAACGTCGACGCCACCCAAATCGATATTTATCATCTCATCGAAAGATCGGACACCTCTGCCTCTATCAGTTTCGTCCTAAAATATCTTCTTAGTTAGCATTAGCATCTACTCGATTTTTGTAAACAAATCTACTTTTCTAGGAAGATGGGAAAATTTGGTATAATGTATCCTATTTTTAGGGAAATAATATGGTTTTTATGGATACTTTTATGCATTATGTTTATATCAAGGAAAGGATTTTTTTATCAAAAGGAACACTTTTTTATATAATAAAAATGGAATGGTACCTTATCAATTGGTGGCCACAACCTTTTCTCCTTTTGGACTCAGCCGCAAAGGATCCATCTAAACCAATAACAAAATCTTTATTAGATTTTATTGGGTACCTTTCAAGTGTACTGAAAATTCATGTATTGTTAAGGAACCAAATGCAGGTAATTCCTTCCTAGTAATACTCGAATGGAAAGGAAAAAAAACATGCCATGGTTCTTGATAAGGCCCTCAAAAGATATTTATCAAATGCTTAATTTTGTACTGCATCGGGCCATCCTATTAGTAACCCATTTGGATCGATTTATCAGGTTGGGATATTCCTGATCGATTGGGTCAGATGTGTCAAAATATGTTTCATTATCATAACGATTCTTCAGATATAATGAACTTGATATCGACTAGGCTATGCACTTCGACCTTCATGCGTTAGAACTTTATCTCATAAACATAATGACATGGTTTGAACTTTTATGCAATGATTGGGTTTGGCAATTTTCGAATAATTAGTCCATGCGACGTGTAGGCATTTGGTCTCACTAGTACTAGAGAGCAACTAAGTGGTAACGATCTAGTGAATTTACAGGAAACTCTTGAGATAAACAGTGATTCCCTATGATCATCGGGTGTCACAACAATGTACCACATATAGCCCTTGTTGTCACACGAAGGATGTTAGCACACGACCGGAAAGTGTCACACAATCTTCCAAAGAGAGAGTAAATACTAGATCATACACAAAGTCTAAAATTGCGTACTATATCATACCTCAACCTAGAACCGAATAAATTACTCAAACATAAATGAATAACAACACATATTCATTGAAGTCATCATGATGTTCAATCCGACAAATACTAAACAAGAGACGGAGTTGGAGGCATTGATGGAGATGGCGGTGACGGCGACACGTAGTGATGGCGGTGGCGGCGCCTTCCTTCTCCTCCTCTTGGTTGGACGTTGAAAGAACATCCGTTGCCCCCAATGGTTTTGGTGTTGATGACAATACAATTTTGAAGGGGTCGTTGCATAGAAAACAAAAAAATTTCCTACGTAACAAGCGGAAGAAACCCCACGATCTAGATCTACTAAATGTAAGTAGCGAAGTGGAGATCCAATCTCTTACCCTCGAAGAACGAACAAAGCCTTTTGTCGATGCAGGGGTTGTTCTATCGATCCCCGCAACTAGACGTATCTAGTCACGAGGAGATGTATTATCCTCACGATCCAATCCGATGAAGCGCCGCACGAGCAGCACCTTCGGGGTATCCACACGTACGGCTCGATGTAGACTCCGCCTTCTTGATCCCGCAAGTAAGGAGGGAGTGGCTAGATGGATCTCAGCAGCACGACGGTGTGGTGGTGTTGATGGTGGAGATCTCCGCGAGTAGGGCCTCGCCTAAGCCAAGCAAGAGGAGAGGAGGAGGAGGTGGTGGCACAAGGAGTAAGGGAGGCCGGCGGCTAGGGTTAGGGCCGGCTAGGGTTTGGGTGGTGCGGCTAAGGCAGGGCCTTCACTAGCCCATGCCACACCCCCTCCCCTCTATATATAGGTGGAGGGAAGGCAAGTCTAGGGCCGTCCGGCCCTAGGACTTACTTGCCCACCAAGCAAGCCGAGTCCCAATGGGACTCGGTTTCCTCTCCCTGCCAATTCGGCCCATGTGGGCCTATGGGTGGTGCGGCCAGCCCATGTGGCTGCTGCACCCCCTTTGGTCCATGTGGGCCCCATACTTTAGGTGGGCCCCACTTCTAGACTCCTCTAGAACCTTCCAGAAAATTCAGGTACACTGCCGGAAAAACCCGGAACCTTTCCGATACCTCCGGAAACCACTTTCCTTATATGAATCTTATTCTCCAGACTCTTCCGGATCTCCTCGTGACGTCCAGGATCTCATCCGAGACTCCGAATCAATATTCGTTCATACCATCAATTATCTCATCGCAAACCCTAGCTACTGTAGCGCCCCGACCCCAGAATTATACAGAGAGGCTATGTAACCCACATGCTATGATACACAATCGGAGGGCATGGAATTACCGCTCCCACGCAACACATTGATCGTGCCATAAACACTGGCATGGCTATCAATGTATAAAACAGAAATCAAGACTTGTGTAACAACTGGCACATCACAGACTCTACGACACAAAGATCATATAGCAACTCATATATGAGAAAGATACAACATATTACACACAAAGGTCACAGACCCACATTACATCATGCGGAAGCGAGGTAGTTGTCTAGTACAACAAGATCCAAAATATGGCCTAAGAGGCCTGCATATAAACAAATCCCAGCCAGCTTGTTCCACGACGTCCCAAGCTGCCACCTGGGAACCCCAATCTACTCGTCGAAGTCAACGTAGAAACCACCTGTCGGCTCGGTGGCGTCCTCCTCTGAAACAAATTAATAAGCAGCAAAGAGAGACTGAGTACGACGTACTCGCAAGTTTAGTAGGGCGATATAGGCCCAATGATGACGGAGGCTCTAAAGCTGTATAGTAGTTGTTTTGCATAAAGCTAGTTTTCATTTATAAACACATAATTGACCCATGGCATCGACTACTCAGAAGGTTTTTCATAAAGGGGATGAGATAGTAAACTTTTAGCTAGAACCAACTTGTAGCCAGAAACCACTCATCTCCACCAAGGCACTCCCTCGAATCACCCTCGAGGAAATGAACCTTTTATCACACGTTGAGTTGCAACCTCTAGCTGCCAAATTTTAATTAATTAGGTTATACTTTTCTATGAGCTAATCCGCCTTTCCCAAGATTTGTCCATAACCGTGGACACGGCTTTTCGAAAAGATTTACCCTGCAGGGGTGTACTAATTTACCCACCGGTACCGTCCGACCCCTTACCTAATCATTTAGCTCTCTTCCTTGGAAAGCCGGCAGGGCGGGCGCGGTTAAACCTTTACAATGTATGAGACTATCCAAGGGTCATCGTGGCGACAGGACAAGTTTACCCAGCCTATTTCAGCCCCTGCCCCCATCGCCACATCCTAAACACCACCATCCTCATTGTTTATTTTCCACCCACACACTCACACGCAAATGGAAATAGCAAACAGAGGACCCTTGGATACGCCCGCACAAATTATTCGGTTAAAGGGGATTCCATATGTCCCCACCGTTGGAAGCACGCTTGGTTCTTGGTTGTAGCTAAAAGCACTCTTAGCCTAGGCGGCAAGAATGAGGCAAAACACCATCCCCCGATGGCAAGTCATTCAGGCCTTTAATCATTTTAATTAAGTACCACAAATATCCTCCACCTTGTCCGCACATTCCATAAATTTCATAATCATGGAAATAAATAACGGACAACTAAGCATCCGACTAAGCATGGCTAAGCATAGCTAAGCATATATATACAACAATTATATCTTTGTCTCAGGCCAACACATCAAACCTATGGTTCATAGGTAGGGAAACATGTATTGGTCGGGGAAAAACATGCATTCATAGGATACTCTAGTATTGACCAAAAGTGACATAGAATCGAATGCAATATTATGGTGGATAAAATAAGTTTATAAAACAATAGGATGCTAGATGCCAAGAAGGTTAGGTTATCTCTTGCCTTGATGCCGGGGCGTGTAGTACTGCTCGTCGAGATAGGTAGGGGAAACCTCGACTCCGGAATCTATCGATACCTAAATAATAACAGAAGAACAAATAAATAACACGAAGACAAAGTGCAATGCACACTCATGATGACATGTCAAGTTTATGCATTGATATCATCATATAATTTAACTAATAATATTAAATGGAGTGCCAAATAATTAGTGCAATTATTTGGAAGCAACCCCATATTTAACTTAATGTCCACATTGCTTATAAATTATTACATTACTAAGAAGTGGCTCAAATATGCATGA
Source organism: Puccinellia tenuiflora (assembly GCA_012064385.1). Classification (NCBI taxonomy): domain Eukaryota; kingdom Viridiplantae; phylum Streptophyta; class Magnoliopsida; order Poales; family Poaceae; genus Puccinellia; species Puccinellia tenuiflora. Next base: position 1,092,347 of record QRDG01000175.1, on the reverse strand, counting down.
ACATGACATGACATGATAGGTTTTGTTCTTCCGATCATTTTGGTACCTCATTTGTGATTTTCCAATTATCGAGGAATAATATCGAATTAATTAATTATTTGAAATTAATTCTTTTAATCAATTTAAGAATAACATCAAAGGAACATTGGTGATCATGATATGATATTAGCATGGTTTTATAGCATTTGACATGCTGATTACTTTGATATTTTATTCGCAATTTTTGGTTAAATATTTATCGAGTTATGATTTTTCCCGAATTAGGTATTATTTATGCCATTTTAATAATTCTTAATAAACAGCAAAAATATCGACTCAGAAGATCATTACAATGATACCAACAGGTAGGGTTTGTTTTTCTGAACAATTTGGTATATCATTTGCTAAATTTGGACCAATATTTAAATAGTTATCATTTTATTTAATTTATCTGTTTTTACTGTTTGGGCCGGCCTCCAGATCGGCCCAGGCCGGTTTCTAGGCCGGGCTGGTGTCTGAGGCGACCAGCCCACTGGCCGGCCCAGGCCGGACACCAGGCCGGGGGCCTATCGGAGACAGCCGGCCTCCCGGCCGGCCCAGACCGGAGCCCAGGCCGGAGCCCAGACCGGAGCCCAGACCGGTCCCTAGGCCGGCACAACCGGGGTGGCGCGGTGGTGACCGACGGCGACGAGCATGTACGGGGAGAGGGAGAGGGGGAGCGGGAGCAGGTCTAGAAGAACGGCGAGCTCACCCTCGTAGTGTGGGTGCTTGCGTCGGTGACGAGGGAGGTCGGAGGCGGCGGTAATTCGAGGAGGACTCCGGCGGACGACGACGGCCAGAGCGAAAGAAGATGCAGCCGACGGCGGCAATTCTGTAACACCCTGGATTTTGGCCCCTTTTGAAATTTTTCCAAAAAGTCTTATTTTATTTATTTAAAATGCGTTTGGCTTTAAACCGCAGGAAAATGATTTAAATCTTGAAACTTCTGATCTGTTGAAACCAAGTGGGATCTTGTACTCTTTATTTCCCCTCCACTTGGCACTGGTGTTTATAATTTTGACCTTGGTCAAAATTTAATTTGGGAGAATTTTTTTTTCCTTTGGAAATTCACTTTTATTTGGCCTTACAAAGGAACCCCTAGTTTTATGTCCCCAAAAATTCTACAAAAATTAGGGAACCTTCCCTAATGGATGTAGATCACTTTTCCAAGAAAATATGGTGCCACCCCTTAGGAAAAATTCCCCTACATAATTCTTTTGTGTGCTGCCCTTTTCTCAAAACTTTTTAGAATCTAACCAAATAATTTTTCCTGGATGAAACCAAGGCATGGATAGGCTCTCCTTTACCCCTCCTACCTCAGGAAAAAAGGGGAGATCCATCTAACATCATATACCCCTCCAAACAGTAAACCCTAGTTTTGGCCAGTACTGTTTTTTGAAAATTTTGGTCGGACCAACTTTCGAATTTGCAAAATGGTTGTTCAGCAAAGTTGTAGATCTTGTCTTTTGGCGCAGAGTGACGCGAGCAGCTTTCCATTTGGATCACAGAGGAGGGAGATCGACGCCGATGCCGACAATGGCATGCTCTGGACATGCCAAGGCCGGCATGGACATGGCCGTGGGGGCGCCGCCCGTTCCTGGTCACCGGAGTACCGCACCCCCTCGCGCCCGAGCCTGCCTCCCACGCCCCCACCTCGCTCTCCACCGCCCCACACCCACGCATCGCCGGCAGAGCAACTGGACGGCGGCCGCGTTGACGCGCCCGTCGCTAGCCGACGCACCGACCACACCCTGTGCCGCCGGGACCCCCTCGTCAGCCCCTCCGCCGCCGCACGGACCGGTCCGTCGCCGAGGTTTAACCGCCGTGCTTCTCCTGTGCCACCGCTCCGTCAACGCTCCGCCACCGTCGCCACCATGCGAAGCCGACACCTCGCCGCGGCATTTACCACGGCCACCGCGCGGACGCCCTATAAGAAGCCCCCCCGAGGCACCGCCAAGCACCGCACCACCACTCCCGCACCACTCTAGCACCCACTGCCCCAGCCTCGTGCCCGGAGGAGCCACCCCTCGCCGGAATCGAGCTCACCCTCGCCGCACTGACCCCAGCTCGAATTCACACACCCCAGCCTTCCCCTGACCAATTCCTTCCACCCAGAGCACCCCCAGAGCACCGTGATGCTGATGCCGAGCTCGCCAGGGTAGCTGGTGGCCGGAATCGCCGTATCCGTCGTCGACCCGAAGCCACCTCCGCCGGGGAAGAAGCCCTGGTGCCGTCCGAGGTCGCCAGCAACCGCAAGTGCCCAGACGAGCCGCGCCACCTCTTCCCGAGCCGTTCTGCTTCCCCTACTTCCCCTCCCCCGTGCCCTAGCCGCAGGGAGACGCCGCCGGTGAGTCGCCGGAGCATCGCCGCCCTCCCTCTGTTTCCCGCTTCCAAAAAGAAAAGATACCGATTCGGTTTAACACTGACTGGTGGGACCCCATGTCAGGTTTATTTTTCTATTGGAAATAAGCAGATTTTTGGGTGAACTTTGGAAATTAATAACTCCCTCAAAAATGCTCAGAAAAATGTGAAACCAATTTTGTTGGCTTTGTTTTGAAATTCTCCTTCCATTGGGACCAGAAAACAAATTCTTGGAATTTATTTCCTTTGGATTTTATCCGATAACCTAGGAGGGGTTTTTGACGCTATATCATGTCTCTTTGAATAGATTCCGACCGTCCCGATGAAATAGGAGTTGTTTCCGAACCCGAAGGCAAGCCATCAACCCAATCTCAAGCTTGGTCGAACTTAGGAGTCGTTTGATTACTGATTTAATACCTGCTGCATCTCACATGTCATATTGCATGTTAAATTATTGCACCCCTTACTACTTGTCCGTGCAACACTCACATTCCCGGGGCAAGGGCTGGTGTTACCGCCTTAGTCAAGGGAATGGGGGAAAATTATTACAACTGTGCGTCTCGCATTTGCGGGGCTTTGTTTGGTTCTTTCCTCTTCGCCGAGGTGAGGAGCGGACGAATGTCGTCTTATGATCCTCGGAGTTGGGGGCATTTGCCCAAGGAGTTATTTGCTTCTTGTCCCTCCGTCAAATATGGTTGGCATAGACCACCCGGACTGCGACGCTTGGGAGCTGACTTTCCATTTGGTTCTTTTGCCGAGATTGCTGACACCACGTCGGGATAAACCTCGAGTGGAATGGATGCTCTCTCATTTTTATGAGTGCTTTTCGGTTCATTCTTTTACGGTGACACCGGCCGGGTTGCCCGCCACCGTCACCCGTTTGAAATATTACGCTATTACTTTGTGAACACTAACCCCCGAGTGACACCGGCCGGGTTGCCCGCCACCGTCACCCGGGTATTATTATTGTTGTTATGGCATTGTTATCTATGCTTACAAGTATTATGTTATTCTGTGCTATTGTTGTTATATTCTTATGTTGTGCTGCTTGATTCATGTTGGGAACTGAAATAAGAATTTGCCTAAGAAGATAACCACCTCCCTCGACTAGATTGAGTCACATAGTGCCACTCACCAAACACACCTGCACAACATGCGTCGTTCACGTGGGCGAACCATGGCTGAGTGTTCCATCTAGCCTCCTTTGACGCCACCCTTTTGGCAAGTTTAGTCGGTTACCTTTGTGGTCGGGGCTAGTCTTGCGAAGGTTCCGGAGCTAGGCGTCGCTCATTCGTTGGGGACGTGCCGGATTCACTTCGTCATAAGACGTGGTCCTAGTGGACGTGTCGGTGGCTATACAGGGAGTGTCCGGGTGGAATAAATGGCGGTGGAAGTGTGGGTTTGTGCTGTCGCCATGATGGGTTCTAGTACTTCGGTACCGGCGGTACAAACCTAGGCTTCAGCGTATGGGAAAATGTTGCAACCTCTCGAGAGTGTAAATCTAGAATCTAGCCTTGTCCCTAGGTTATGGGACGAAGTTTGGTCCAGTCACACTAAGAGTCAGTCCGGTCGAGCAAGGAACTCACTAAATGAGACCTAGCAACAAGTGAACGTGACAAACAAGCCAGAGTTGGCTAGAGGCTGGAAGGCCTAGTTGTGGTTAAGAGATTTTGAGTAAAAACATTATAGTTGTAACTCCCCTTCAAAGGTAAGTAGGTAAGTTATGTCCAACCGTTAAGTTTGGACTCACCCTTGCAACCAAATCCATGCCATGCTACATTCTGAACTTATGCCATGCCATATAGATAGACTTTGTTTGATTTTGGGCTAATGACTTGCGAGTACCTCAAGTACTTACCTGGCTTCTCATGTGGCCAGACCCCGTCGCTCCCGACGCCAAGTACCCGCTGTACGAGAACTAGGAACCCGTATCCCAGGCAGGACCCCGTGGAATAAGGCCCGTTGTTGCCACGCTACTATCTACGTTTCCGCTGCTACTTCCGCTAGAGGCTCAATGTTAGATAAATAATGTACATACTGTTGTGTGCGCCTGTTGCGCAAACGCGGGAGCCTCACCCCGTGTTGTATCTTGTAATCCGCCCAAACTCGGAGCCATAAGTATGTATTTGGTTATGCCTTTGTTATCAAGTTGACATATATCCAGTGTTTCTGGGACTGGTATATGGGGTAGTCCGATCATCTGGATCGGGGTGCCACAAATTCCCGGCTCCCCGGCGCGATTCCTAGCTCGAGGAGGTAGAGGGTGACGCGGCGGAGGAGATGGCGTGCTTCGATTCGTCCGAGATGGCTCGGAGCGACGGCGATGCGGCGGCGCGCGCTCGGCTAGGGTGGAGCTCGGGAGTGAGTCGAGAGGGAGAAAGCAGGGGAGGGGAGCAGGTGAGAGGGGAGCAGATGGCGAGCGAGGCGTCGTGGGCGCGTCCTTAACCTCCAGCGCGGCAGGGGGCCCGGCAGCGTGCGGCACAGGGGCGGGCGGCATGGCGGCATGGCGCCGGCCACTGTGGCGACAGTGAGGAGGGAGAAGATGGTTTCGCGAAAACCCCCTGGCACCATTTATTTTATTTACAAAAAGGTCCAGCAGCACTTTGTTAATTTTAAAATGAGGCCCTAAAACATTTTCTAAAATTCCACAAAAATTCAAATAGGCTTCTCATAACATGAGGAAGCTCCACAAAAATTTTGGGCTCCAAATAAAATGTTTAGATCCCCATTTATCCACACGGTTTGATTATAATCATTTTTGATAATTTCCAAAAATGTATTTATTTGGAGCATTTAAACATTTCCAAAAATAATGAAATTATTCATGGAGGCTCCCAATATATTTATGAAGCTCCCCGTAATTTTATTTAGAATTTTTGGAAAGTTTAACTTGGTTTCAAAAGTAGAATTTGAATTGAACCATATTTTGAATTCTCAAATTTATTCCTTGCTTGGCAATAGTTGGATTTTGAGAATTTGTCAATACATGTAAACTTGGAACTTCCTAAACAATTTGGAAGTCCAAGAATAATCTGGTTGACAAGTAAAACAATTGCATTGGGGTTGGGGATTTTGGGGAGTGGTGTTTGAGAAGGTTTTGCTTCCCCATTTTAATTGCTTCCATATGTAGATGGTTAGAAGTAGCAAATTTCAAATGCATGCCATGATGCAAACAAGAATGCAAAAAGTGGAAAAAAAATTCGTATTTTTCAGTACCAAACTGGGGCTGTTAGAGCTACACCGGAGCGTTAAGTGTGTGACCCTACGGATTCGAGAACATGTAGACTTGATCCGATCAATAATCAATAGCGGGACCGGGATGCCCATATTGACTCCTACATATTCAATGAAGTTCCTTATTGATTGAACCACAATGCCGGAGATTCTTAATCCCGTATACGATTCCCTTTGTCTCATGATATTTAATTTGCCCGAGATTTGATCATCGATATCTGCATATCTACTTCCATCTCGTTAGCTGGCAAATTCTCTTTACTCATCCATAATATAGGATCTCCGTGATTACTCCTAATCACATGTTTGCAAACTTTCGAGATGCTATATTACCGAGTGGGCCCAGTGTCGGGGATATACCCAATAGGGGTATCGTCGACATGTACCTATTCCAGTATAACAGGGTGGCCCACAGGTGGTAATGCCGGCTGGCTTACCGGACGGCCCAGTATGCTGAAGCCCAAGGAGAAGGCAAAGCCGGCTAAGGAGGATCCAAGACGAAGACCCAGTAACGATCCGGCTTGGTGAACAAGACGAAGACAATGAAGCCGTGTTAATCTAGGACTCCTATTACCTTAGTCGGTGGACTTTCCTTGTAAGCCCTAGGTCCGGCCATCTTTATAAGCCGGCCTATGGGACGCCTTAGGGCACGAGCTCCATGGTCTCACGACCAAGCCTTTCAGGCTATACACACATCATTGTAATCGGCTCATATTGCCTTATAGTGATTTATGCCAGCACGTAGGATCACGTCACCATCGTGTGATCTGAAGCTGGGTAAACTGTGTGTAATCCCGTCACCGGAATCCCGCTACGTTCCTCCCCCACGACTTCTTTCTACCGTCGGTGTATACCTAGCCGGATGACACCATTGTCCCTGCCAGATTTGACAATAACACGACAGTTGCGTCCACCGTGGAGCAAGAGGCGTCAAGGCGATGATCTGGGCAGGATCCTTCAACATCATCACTGACCATATCGCATCTAGCAGTCTGAGTTCAACAAGTTCATCCTCATCATCATCGTCTCTGTTGCGGTCGGCTTCGCTCATAAAGCTACATCGGATTGACTCACGTACACCGTGAAGCACTGATCAGATCCAGTAGAGAAAAACCGGTTCATCTGTTAGACGCGGCACGAACGATATCATCTTCGTCGATAGTGGGAACACCAACCAGGCAGGTGGCGAGGTGTGCGGTCGTGACTCGAGCTATGTGAGGGATAGCAGCGTGCGGCCGCGCAACAAATTAAGGATGCATCCATCGAGAGCGAGCCAGCAGCAATCGGATTCGGCAGCGCTAAGACCTTTGAGATCACAAGGATGCAAACCGATTACAAGTCCATCAAGGCGGTGCTCTACGTCTCGGCTGCCAATATCTGTTGGACCAGTCCGGTATGCAACCCAATCAGGAGCAACGATCCGTGGCATTGCTCCCATCAAGAATTCTGCACAAGCAAAAAGCCAATTTGCATCAGCAAGCTACGTCTGGAGCACTAATTACATGGATTTTCCGGCCAGGCCGCTAATCGAGTATGGGATCGCTGCTAGCACCTCACACGTACTCAAGGCTGCTGACAATTTATGTCAGAGTTCCGGCTTCAGTTTTACGTCTCGATAATCATTGAGGTGCGACCGACAGGGTGTTCCGGCTTAATTGCTGACATAGCCTACTCGTTGTCACACTCTGATTTAATCGCCTCTTAATGTCGTCGTTTCAGCTTAATCACTGACATAGTAAGACGTCTTTTTGGCGTTCTAGCTTAATTGCTAACGCGACGCGACACCTTTTCGGCGCACCCATCGTTGCGTTCCGGCTTAATCGCCGACGCGGCATGTTGCCTGTTCGGCGTACTTATCGTCGCGTTCCGGCTTAATTGCCGGCGCGGCATGGCATCTTTTGGCGTACCCGTCGTCGCGTTCCAGCTTAATTGCTGACGTGGCACGATGTATTGATCGTCGTTGTTCCGGCTTACGTGACAACCCTGACAATAATAAAACAAATTCTCTTTTTTCCTGGTTTAGACGAGTTCATCGTCATCTACGCGACGTTCGGCTTAGGCGGATCCATCGTGGCCTACTCATCGTCGGATCCGACTTAATTTGTCGCCGTGGCCTACTCGTCATCGCGGTCCGGCTGAATTGCCGTTGCGGCCTACTCATCGCCGCATTCCCAGCCTGTGCGTCATCAACACCGAGAGCACCAAAAAGCTAAGTTTTTTCAGCAATTCACTCGTTAACATTACCTATGGTCATGAAATAAATTCTGGTTCGCTCTTTGAGGTCATGCCATCTTTTATTTCTCGATGATCATATATACTAAGCTATCAATGTCAACCCGAATTTGCTTCGTGCTAGTGGTTATGTTTCTGATGCTTTTTGGCCATGTTGCCTTACAAACTAATGTTTTGTCTGCCTAAGAGTATTCATCTGATCGCTTATGTGCTGGGTCGCCTAAGTAGGTGTTTCGGTACCAAAAGCCGACGCTTGTTCTGGGTCTAAACAGCTTGGTATTGTGTCCCTGTTGCCCAGCAGACGTTCCGTGCTAGAGGTTTGCTAACACACGAAATATGGCTAAAGTGCATAAGCCAGAAAACTTAAGGGCGGACCGCAGATAATCTGCAACCCAATGTTTTTGTTGAAACATTGTCGGCCTCGGCCTTACAATTGTTCAGCTTGCATTTTAAGTACAGCTTAATGCAGTTATTTTTTATTCTACAGGTGTTTTTGTTGCCGCTTCATCAAGGACGTCACCTGAAGCACGACTCATCTTCAGCCGCCTCCTAGGTTTTAAACAGATTGGCATTGCCCTGTTACCTGGTGAGATGTTTTCATCAAGCCTCACACCGCCTTGTTTCGTAAGGTCGACATGAGCCTCGGGGGCTACAGTCCGTCGAAACTTACAGTTTTGATGGATAGCTCGGGGGCTGCGTCGAGTCTCATGTCGCCATAATTCATAAGCCGACATGAGCCTCGGGGACTACAACCATTGGATATACAATGACACAAGTTCTGCTGAGCATCGACCCGACTTTCGAGTACTTCGATTCGATGCTCGTGGGCTACAATCATCGGATTTTCTGAGTCTCATGCCTTCTTACTTCATAAGCCGACATGAGCCTCGGGGGCTACATCCACCAGGTCATGTTTGGAATAAACTCGATTCTGAGACATGCAAATTGACTGTGTTCCCAATGGACAATAAAGCCGGCACCAGCGGGCACAGCTCAATTCTAAAAGCAGGCTGGACGCGGTCAACTTCAGAAGCATGGAAATCGGACGAGTTCCTGGTCAATCCGTCTTAAACGACAATTAAGACGATGGCAGTTCGGCAGTACATATCGGATAATTTTCTTCGGCAAAGCTTCAAGTTCTACATCCGCCTAACCAAGACAAGACGACAAAAGAGAAACTACTTCAAGCCCGTCGAAGAAGCCAGCCGCTGGAGAACTCAAAACTTTCCGGGGGCTAATGTCGGGGATATACCCAATAGGGGTATTGTCGACATGAACATATTCTAGTATACCAGGGTGGCCCACAGGTGGTAATGCCGGCTGGCTTACCGGGCGGCCCAGTATGCTGAAGCGCAAGGAGAAGGCAAAGCCGGCTAAGGAGGATCCAAGACGAAGGCCCAGTAACCATCCGACTTGGTGCACAAGACGAATACAACGAAGCCATGTTAATCTAGGACTCCTATTACCTTAGTCGGTGGACTTTCCTTGTAATCCCTAGGTCCGGCCGCCTTTATAAGCCGGCCTATGGGACGCCTTAGGGCACGAGCTCCATGGTCTTACGACCAAGCCTTTCAGGCTATACACACATCATTGTAATCGGCTCATATTGCCTTATAGTGATTTATAGCAGCACATAGGATCACGCCATCGTCGTGTGATCTGAAGCTGGGTAAACTGTGTGTAATTCCGTCACCGGAATCCTGCTACGTTCCTCCCCCACGACTTCTTTCTACCGTCGGCGTATACCTAGCCGGATGACACCCCTGTCCCAGCCAGATTTGAGAATACCACGACACCCAGAGATATTCTACTCCGTCACATGGAGGGACAAATCTCACTCTTGATACATATCACCCAACAACCTACCATCGGAGATACCTAAAAGCGAACTTTATAATCACCCAGTTATGAAGCGACGTTTGATGTCCACAAAGTATTCCTCCGGTAAGCGGGAGTGATTTAATCTCATGGTCTAAGGAAACTATACTTGGCATATACTAAAAGCGTTGGCAATGAAATTGTGTGACACGATCAATTGCAACTCTTTGTTATTGGGTCTTGTCCATCACATCATTCTCGTGATGATTGACTTCGTTATCAAGTGACTATAACAAGTCCATGGTCAGGAAACCTTAACCATCTCTTGACTAACGAACTACTCCAGTAGTGTCGCAACAGTGGAACATGGGGTTCCCCTGATGCGGTCAAAGTGGGTCCATCGCACATGGGCCCACCAAGGAGGCACTCAAGGCCAAGGCACAAGACTGGCAGATGGGCCCCCCATCTGCCCCACGGCGTCCCGACGCGCGCGGCATCGACAACCAAGGCAAAGGACCCGGGGACCCTCCGGGGCCCCCTCGACCCGGAAGCAGGCATGGAGGTCCCGGGACCCCGACGCCCGGCAGGAGGCCAGGCTCACCCCCGGGAACCCACCTCCAGTGCGCAAAGAGGATAAGCTTGCCAGCCCTAGCTGGAGGCTCCTAGAAGACTTGGGCGACAAGAAGATGGAGGCGCCAAAGGGGGACAGAGGCGGAAAAGCTGTCAGCCTCTGTCCGCCCTCCCTAGAAAAGGTGGGTGACCTCACCTACCCCATCTGAGAAGAATACTTGGACGAGAGGAGGCCACGTCGCCTCCTAAGGAGAACCCGGAGGGGTTTTCCCGCCAAAACCCCTCCAGCCCCAAGGGTGCACCGGTGGTATCCCCTTAGCCTATAAAAGGAGGACCGAGGCACCCAAGGGAAGGGAGGGATTCCAGAGAGAGGGATTTCAGAGAGAGGGATTTCTAGAGAGTCGGAGGCTAGGCTAGATAGCGCACAAGACGAAGAGTAGCATAGGCAAGAGGTGATCTCCTCCAGGCCAGGATCTGCTCGTCTTCAACCTCTAGCCAACACCTCCCGGGTTCTCACCCGCGACCACCATTGTAAAGTTACACCATGATACACCTCTCAATACAGACATGCAGGAGTAGGGCTGTTAGCCTCCGGGCGGCCCGAACCTGGGTAAACCCCTTGTGTCTCTGTGATGCTTGCTAGTACGTAGATCTCGAGCGTAGACGAAGCCCCTGGGCGGAAGACGTTCCTCATCCTCCTTCGCGCCCCATACCGAACATAAAAGGGGGTATCCTTTACTCCCGGTGTCCGTGATCCAAGACACGACATCTGGCGCGCCAGGTAGGGGGCGCAAGTGTTGATTTCTTCTTCATCGGCTTCGTGTTCTTCGTCGAGATCTTCCTCAAGTTCTTCATCGGCTTCGTGTTCTTCGTCGAGATCTTCCTCAAGTTCTTCATCGGCTTCGAGATCTTCGAGGAGATCTACGTCAAGTTCTTCATCGACCATGGCGCCAAAGAAGAGGCCCGACGCCCAGACGTCCAAGGCGGCCTCCCCTGCGCGCTCTCAGGCTACCGGCGAGCGTCGCGCTGCTGCGGCAAACCGGGCTTCTCCTCCTCCACCTCCGGAGAAGGACGCTCTGGGCGGGGCAGGCGGCCCAACCCGGAGCGGCGAAGATGGTGGCGCGGAGAAGAGCATGGGCGGCAACACCGGCAAGGACCTCTCTGTCGGTGAAAAGAGCGAGGGTGCCCGCGCTGGCAAGGGTCAGCAGGGCACCAAGAGCAAGTCCTGCACTCTCCTCTCGGACGACGCGCAGGCCCGCCACGACGCCCTCATCACCGCCAAGGCTCTGATCCAGTTTCCACCCAGCACCGACAACCCCAAGGTCTACCAGGAGTGGCGGACCCGTGTGGAGGAACTCCTCCACTTCGCCGACGGCGGCCCAGGTGTGAGCCCGTTCACGCCCCCACCGTCGACAGCCCCGGAGCCAAGGGAGCAGAGGCGCGAGAACCCCGGGACCCTCCCCGGGAAGATCGCCCAGGTGAAGCCGTGCCTCCTCAAGCAAACCCTCCCGCGGCGGGTCGGGCGAACCGCAACGGCGGCCCGGCCATCTCCGTTGGTTCATCCTCCACGCGCAACCTGGATCTGCGCAACGACCTCAACAACCGTCTCCACGAGGATGCACGCACCCGCATCGAACGTCGTCGAGAGCGCCATCGACGGGAAGATCGAGACGACGACATCGCCGAGGGCTGCCTCGCCCTCTCCCCTGAGTTTCGCCAGGCCACCTGGCCCAAGAAGTTCAAGATCGACGTCCTCCGCTACGATGGCACCACCAACCCTCGGGACTTCCTGCAGCTGTACTCGCTGGCTGCGGTGGTTGCCGGGGCCGACGAGGTCATGATGGCCAACTGGTTCCCATTGGCCCTGAAGGGAGACGCTCAGTCATGGCTCCTCAACCTCCCCAAGTGCTCCATCCGATCCTGGCGGGCACTAAAGGAGGCATTCCTGGGGGCTTTCCAGGGCGGCTACCAGCGCCCAGGAGTTCCCAGCGACCTGCACGACTTCAAGCAGCTTCCGGGTGAAACTCTCCGCAAGTTCATCCAACGCTTCACCCAGAAGATGAACACCATCCCAAGCATCAAGCAGGAGCTGGTGATTCAGTCCTTTCACGCCAACGTTTGACATACCCGGATGCGCGAGAAGTTGAGCACTCATCGCATCGAGACTACCCGTGAGCTATGGGAGCTCGCGGACCGCTGCGCCCGCGCAGAAGAGGGGGTCAGAGTCCCCGGGGAGGAGGAGCCCGAGGACAAGGCCACCCCCGCCAAGAGCAAGAAGCGGGACCCCGGTCCCGACAAGCGCGTCTTCGTCACCGAGCCTCTCCCCAAGAAGGTCAAGCCAGCCTCGACTTCTGAGGGTGATGGAGATCCATGGTGCCACGTCCACCCCGACGGCAATCACCCGCTCAAGGACTGCCGCCAAGTAAACGGCCTCGCTGCACGCACGCAACGTCAAGGAGGCGGGACCGGCCCAGGTGCCTGCTACAGCTGCGGACTCCACGGGCACTACTCCCGGAACTGTCCCACAGGTCGCCAAGGCGGTGACGGCCGGGGATGGGGGCGTGGTGGAGGACGCGGAGGCCGCGGAGGAGGGCGCGGTGGCCAAGGCGGACGTGGGCCAAACAACGCGGAGTTCGCCGACAACGGGGACGCTCCGGCTCCTCAGGGCGGCGGCCTCGGACAATTCCAAGAAGTCAATGGCGTCGTCGGGTGCATTCACGGGGGAGCCTCCCTGCCTCCCTCCAACAGCGCCGGCAAGAGACTCGTCCGGGAGCTGAACGCGGTCGCCTCGGCGCCGTTAAAGCCCCTGGAGTGGTCTAACCAGGTCATCTCCTTCGACCCGGAAGATCACCCTGACAACACCGTCGGGGTAGGGACACTGCCCCTAGTCGTGTCGCCCATCATCCACAACTTCAAGGTCACCAAGATGCTGGTCGACGGAGGCTCCAGCCTCAACCTGCTGACGGCAAAGGTCCTGGCCACTTTGCAAATCCCTTTCTCCCGCCTGCAAGACACCGACGTGTTCCAAGGCGTGAACGGGAGTATCACACGGCCTCTGGGGAATATCTCTCTTCCGGTCACGTTTGGTGGCCCCAAGAACTTCCGCACCGAGGAGATCGTCTTCGACATCGCCGACACGCCGCTCCCCTACAACGGCATACTCGGCCGACCCGCGCTGGCCAAGTTCATGGCCGTCTCCCATTTCGCCTACAACATGATGAAAATCCCGGCGGCTTGGGGTGTGATCAGGATCAAGGCCGACATCGACGACGCCATCCACTGCGTCCAGAGACTGAGCCAGACGGTGGCCGCAACGGCGGACACCCGACAAGACATGCAAGACGCTGGTGCTGATGCTGCTCTCGGGGGCGGAGGGAACCCCGGGAGCTCGGCACCCGCGGCCCCCAAGAGGGCGCCATTCCGCGGCGACCCGCAGATGACCAAGAAGGTGGCACTCACGAGTGACGGCTCTCGCACCATCACCATCGGTGCCCACCTCATCGACAAATAGGAAAGCGCGCTCGTCGCCTTCCTTCGGGAAAATTCTGACGTCTTCGCATGGGAAGCGTCAGGTTTACCTGGTGTGCCAAGGGAGGTGATCGAGCACAAGCTGGCGGTGAACACGGACGCCCGCCCCGTGAAGCAAGTTCTGCGGAAGCAGAGCAAGGAAAAGTTGGAATTCATCGTCTCCGAGACCGACAAGCTACTGGAAGCCGGTGTCATCAAGGTGGTGCCTCATCCCACCTGGGTAGCCAACCCAGTGGTGGTGCCAAAGCCGAATTCCTCCAAGCTGCGACTCTGCGTCGACTTCACAGACCTGAACAAGGCCTGCCCCAAGGACCCGTTCCCTCTGCCGCGCATCGATCAGATCGTGGACTCCACAGCCGGTTGTGAGTCACTGTGTTTCCTGGATGCTTTCTCTGGGTACCACCAGATCCTGATGGCGGTCGAGGACCAGGAGAAGACGGCCTTCATCACCCCAAGGGCTGCTACTGCTACACCCGGATGCCTTTCGGCCTCCGGAACGCTGGCGCTACCTTCCAGCGCGCGATGCAAGCGTGCCTTGGGACCCAGCTGGGCCGCAACGTTGAAGCCTACATCGACGACATCATGGTCAAGACAAGGTTCCAGGACTCCCTTGTCCAGGACCTGCACGAGACTTTCGACAACCTCCGCCGGGTCAACTTCAAGCTCAACCCCGACAAGTGCGTGTTCGGGGTCCCATCCGGCAAGCTGTTGGGTTTCCTGATCTCCCACCGGGGGATTGAGGCGAACCCCGACAAGATCAAGGCCATCGAACGAATGGAAGCGCCCCGGCGAGTCAAGGACGTGCAGCGCCTCAACGGGTGCATCACTGCACTCGGGCGCTTCATCTCAAGGCTTGGAGAGCGGGCTTTGCCGTTCTTCAAGTTGCTCAAGAAATTGGGCCCCGTGGAGTGGAACCCCGAGGCTGAGGAAGCTCTCCAATCACTCAAGAGCTACCTCGCCTCGCCACCCGTCCTCGTGGCCCCAATGGAGAAGGAGCCCCTACTGCTGTACATCGCGGCCACTAACCAAGTGATCAGCGCCGTGCTGGTGGCCGAGCGCGACGCATCTCCAAAGAAGCCAAGCAAGGGCAAGCGTCCCGGGGACCCGTTCCCGGGGCAGCCAAGCAAGAAGGGGCGGCCAGGTGTTCAGGGGTTCGAAGATCCCAGCACCCCGCCCCCTCCCGTCATCGTCGAGCCAAGCGTTGAGGACGAAGGAATACACTCCAAGGCGACGCAGCCGGGGGCTACTCCGACAACACCCCGGAGCGCCAAGGACGTGGAGGACGTCGAACCCGCCAAAGGATCGGCGACCCGCAAGGTGCAGCACCCGGTCTACTTCGTCAGCTCAGTGCTGCGCGACGCCCGGGAGCGGTATCCCATGATGCAGAAGCTGCTGCTAGCGATCCTTATCGCCTCCCGCAAGATGAGGCCATACTTCGAGGGGCACCCAATCACGGTGGTGTCCAAGTACAACCTAAGGAGTCCTCTGGAGAACCCGCTGGCCACCGACGCATCTCGGCGTGGGCCATGGAACTCCAGGGCTTCGGGCTCAAGTTCGAGCACACGGACAACATCAAGAGCCAAGCACTAGGCTGACTTCACAGCCGAGTGGACCGAGACGGCGATCGACAACCCGGAGGAGGAGACGAGCCTTCCCGGAAGGAGGATCCCGACACCTGGACCATGCACTTCGACGGCTCCTACACCAAGGGGCAAGGAGGTGCCGGGGTCGTCCTCACCTCACCAACCGGTGAGCGCTTGAAGTACGTCGTCCAAATGCACTACCAAGGAAACATCTCCAACAACACGACGGAGTACGAAGGTCTGCTCGCGGGACTTCGTGCTGCCATCGGCCTCGGCATCGGCAAGATCATCGTCAAGGGTGACTCTCAGCTAGTCATCAAACAAGTCAACAAAGAGTACGCCTGTCCTCAGATGGCGCCGTACGTCGAAGAAGTGTGGAAACTTCAGCGGCGCTTCAGTAGCTTCAGAGCTGCTTACGTGCCGCGGGAGGAAAACACATCTACGGACGAGCTATCACAACTGGCGTCCAAGCGAGAACCGGTACCTCCCGGGATCTACATCGAGGTGCTCAAGCGGCCTTCAGTCTCTCCCGAGAGGCTGAAGCCAAGCTCTTCAGCGACAAAGGAAGCTGGCAAGTGGCAACCCTTCTACGCCAACAACGCGGGTAGCCAGCCCGGAAGCCCAAGACCCAGCAGTGCTCGCGGCCAAAGAAGCTCTTCTTCCTTCTGGCCAGGAGGTACTGCTGGTGGAACGGACCCACCCACCCTGGGCCCAGGACATCATCAAGTACATGGTGGAACACGCCCTCCCGGAGGACGACCACGAAGCCGAGCAAGTGGCCCGCCGGGCAAAGCTCTACGTCCTAATCGACGGCGAGCTCTACCGGCGGCGCGAAAATGGAGTCAAGCTATGGTGCATATCGCAAGAACAAGGCCGAGAACTACTGAGGGACATACACGAGGGGATATGCTCAAGTCATGTGGCTTCAAGATCTTTGGCGGGGAAGGTTTTCCGCCAAGGGTTCTACTGGCCAGCGGTACTTCATGACGCGGAGCAGCTAGTCAAGACCTGTGAAGCTTGCCAGTACTACGCCAAGAACACGCACCATCCAGCTCAAGCGTTGCAGCCGATACCAATCTCCTGGCCGTTCGCGGTCTGGGGGCTGGACATCGTCAGCAACATACCAAAGTCTATGGGAGGTCATGAGTACCTGCTCGTGGCAATCGACAAGTTCACAAAGTGGGTGGAAGCGATGCCAGTTCCACGCCAGACGGCTCAGGCCGCCATCAAGTTCATCGAAGGAATCATTTACGGTTTGGAGTACCAAACAGAATCATCACCGACAATGGCACTCAGTTCACAAGCAAAGCCTTCCTCAACTTCTGCGAAGAAATGGGCATCAAGGTGTGTTTTGCCTCGGTGTCCTACCCAAGATGCAACGGGCAAGTAGAGCAAGCAAATGCAGAAGTTCTCAAGGGATTGAAGACCAAAGCCTTTGACAAGCTGGAGAACAAGAGAAAAACTGGATTAATCACCTGCCAAACGTACTGTGGTCACTCAGGACAACACCAAGCAGAGCGACTGGAGAGACACCTTTCTTCCTCTTCTACGGAGCTGAAGCTGTCCTGCCATCAGAGCTCAAGTACGGATCACCCCGGGTGCTCGCATACGATGAGAACACGCAAGAAGAGCGGAGGATCGATGACATAAACCTGCTAGAAGAGAGAAGGTGCCGGGCCTCCTTACGGTCAGCTCGGTACCAACAATGTAACAGCCCCAGCGTTGTACTGAAAAATACGAATAATTTTTCCACTTTTGTTTCTCATTGTGTGCATCATTGCATATGTTAAATTGTTAAGTTTGACAACCAACCCTTGTAAACATTTAAAAGGGGAAGCCAAACTTTCCCGAACCAACCCAAAACTAAGAAAGGCAAGCAATTGGTACAACCCATGTCATGACAGGTGGCCATATGGTCCAACAAGTTCCTAAGGTCACCACAATGCCTAAGAACCAAATGGTTTGGCCTCCAATGTGCTTCCAACTTTCAAACTCCAATCGTGGTTCAAATCAGCTCCTAATTTTGAAACCATGTTAAGCTGTCCCAAAAACCCAAATAAAATATGGTGAGCTTCCTTACCTTATGGAGGGACACCCTGAATTTTTACGGAATTTTTGGGGTTGTTTAAGTGACCAAATAAAAACTAGCCGTTCGGCCAAAAGCTGATCGTCCGGAATAACCCAGAATTTTCCGGATCCATTCCGGATCGACCGGAACTTTCCGGGCGAAATCCGAATGGAGCACTGTGGCGCCACTGTGCCGCCATGCCGCCCTGCCGGCCACGCCCCCATGCCATGCCGCGCTACCTGCTCCCCCTGGTGGTCAAGAGGACCCCGACGCCGCCACGACGCCTCCCTCACTCACCTGCTCCCTTTTTCCTCTCCCCTCCCATGCTTGCCTCGCCGCCGAGCTCGAGCTCATGCCCGCCGACGCCTCGCCGCCGCTATGAGCTTCCCCGAACAAGTCGGAGCGCGTCATCCTCTCCGCCGTTTCACCCTCTACCTCCACCACCTAAGCACGCTTGCTGGGAGGCCCGGAATCGAGCTAATCGAGCTCGTCTTCCCGGGGTTCTTCCGCCGCTCGCCGCGCTCGTCCCCGACGAAATCCGCCGCCGTCCCTCCCTCTCCGACCTCACCGACCACGCCTACGTGCTCCTGGTGAGCCACACGTTCCCCTAGACATCCTCCCGCTCCCCCTCTCTCTCTCCTTCGTGCCCGCGCCGTGCGCAGTCGCCGCCGCCGCCGTCGTAGTTGCCCAGAAATCGGGTTGTTCGGAATCACCCGGATTATTCCGGATCGATTCCGGGTCGACCGGAATTTTCTGGACCTTTCCGGACAAATTCCGAAACCCTAACAGAAACTTTTTGAGGTCACCTCGGAATTGGTTCAGACTGGGCCGGATTAATCCGAACCATCCGGATTATTCCGGAATAATCCTGATAAACTCCAAACCAGCTGATGAAAACTTTTGAAAATCCAAACTTCACTTTTGTTAATTCAAATCTTGCAAATGACATACCAATTTGATCAGCGATTCAAATGCTACCTACTCATGCTGTTATCACCTTTTGACAACAACTTTTTACTTTAATGTTATTTCTTTAGTTGATTAAAAGACTTAAATCCAAATAATTATTTTAATTCGCTAGTTATTCATCGAAACCCGGAAAATTACAAATAAGGTACCAAAATGATCGGAAGAACAAAACCTACTTAATCATGTCATGTTCATGCATATTTGAGCCACTTTTCTAATAATGTACTAGTTTATAAATAATGTGGTCACTAAGATAAATATGGGGTTGTTTCCAAATAATTGCACTAATTATTTGGAACTCCATTTAATTTGTTAAATAAATTAAATGTTGATATCCTTGCATAAACTTGTCATGTCATCATGTGTCTGTGCATTGCACCTTGTCTTCGTGTTATTTATTTTGTTCTTCTATTCTTGCTTGGGTATCGATCGATTCCGGAGTTGAGGTCACCCCTACCTACCTCGACGAGCCGTACTACATGCCCCGGCAGCAAGGCAAGAGATAACCTAACCTTCTTGGCATTCTAGCATCCTATTGCTTTCTAAACTTATTTTATCCACTGTAATATTGCATGCGATTCTAATGTCACTTTTGGTCAAGATGTAGAGTATCCTATGAATGCATGTTTATCCCCTGAACCATCACATGCTTCCCCTCCTATAAACCCTAGTTTGATGTGTTGGCCGGAGAAAAAGATATAATTGTTGTACCTACATGCTTAGCAATGCTTAGTCGTGTTTCTATTTATGTCCGTTGATTAATTTCCATATTGATGAATGATGATGGAATGTTCGGACATGGTGGTTGTTGTTGGTACTTAATTAATTTTGCCTAAAAGGCTTGGATGAGTTGCCATCGGGGATGGTGTTTTGCCTCATTCTTGCCCCTAAAGTGCGAGTTCCTGTCTTCGGAACCAAGATCTGAGCATGCTGCCATTAGTGGGGACATATGGAATCCCCTTTTACTGAATAACTTGTGCGGGCGTATCCAAGGGTCCTCTAGTTCGGTTTTCCATTTGCGTGTGAGTGGAAAAGAAAATGTTGCGGAGGATTTGTGTTTAGGTCGTGGCGATGGGGGCAGGGGCTGAAATAGGCTGGGTAAACTTGCCCTGTCGCCACAGATGACTCTTGGATAGTCTCATGCGAGGTAAAGATCTAACCGCGCCCATTCGCCAGCCTTCCCCGGAAGAGGGCCAATCAGGTGAGCCGGACGGTACCAATGGGTAAATTAGTACACCCTGCAGGGTAAATCTTTTCGAAAAGCCGTGTCCGCGGTTATGGACTCCTTGGGAATGGATTTACGGGATCATAGAGAACTTTAACCTTAATTAAAACTTGGCAGCTAAAGGTTGCATTACAACGTGTGATAAAAGGTTCGATGAGAATTGGTGGAGATGAGAGTTGGTGTTGGCTACAAGTTGGTTCGATGAGAACCGAAGATGAAGTTTACTCTCTTACCCCTTTTGAGAAAATAATCCTGAGTAGTCGATGCCGTGGGTCTTTTATATCTTTTGAAAAGAAAATCTAGCTTTATGCAAATTAGCTACATACAGCTTTAGAGCCCCCGTCGGCATTGGGCCTATATCGTCCTACTAAACTTGCGAGTACGTCGTACTCAGTCTCTCTTTGCTGCCTTGATATTTGTATTTCAGAGGAGGACGACACCGAGCAGCCAGGTGGCTTTTTCCTAGACATCGACGAGTAGTTCGGGGTTCCCAGGTGGCAGCTTGGGACCGTGGAACAAGCTGGCTGGGATTGCTTATGTGTAGGCCTCTTAGGCCATATATTTGGATCTTGTTGTACTAGACAACTACTTCGCTTCCGCATGATGTACTGTTGGGCCTGTGACCCCTTTTGTGTGTAATTTGTATCTTTCTCATATATGAGTTGCTATATGATTTTGTGTCGTAGAGTCTGTGATATGCCAGTTGTTCCACAAGTCTTGATCTCTCTACTATACATGATAGCTATGTCTGAGCTTATGGCATGATCGAAGTGTTGCGTGCCGATGATCCATTCCGAGCACGCCTGCCAAAGGTTTTGGCCTGGGCTTGGTAAACCCAGTAACCTTCGATTGTGTAGCATGACCGGTTGCACAAAGCTTCATTGTATAGTTCTGGGGTCGGGGCGTTACAATTTGGTATCAGAGCAGGACTGCCTGTAGGAAACCCTTTCTATTGGTCGATGTCAAGTCTAGTTGAAAATTATTTATAACCTAAAAATGAGTTGTGAAAACCTTCTTAGGATTCTTTTTACTCCTCATCCAACTCGCTCTACTCTGATTTCTTATCTCTATTTGTTTTAAGCTTGGTGTTGAAGTTTAGGTTCTCGGGGTTTGGGGTTTTACCGTCCTTTGTTTGTCTCGAGTCAGTTACATCTATTTGCTATCGCCGCGATGACGTGATGTCACTTGTGGTTGCCTATATCTGTGTTGGTGTTAGTGCCATCTTAGTTCTCTATATCTAGAAGGACTCAAATGATCTATCCTAATTGTCCGGAATTGGTTACTAACTATGTCATTGTTCCAAATCTTCAGAATGGCTCCTACCCGTCGTGGGGAACAAGGCAACCCTGATGCACCGCCGCCACCCTCAATGGCGGAGGTCCTGTTGGCCATTGAGCAAAACCGCTTGCGCAACGAGCATCTCCTCGAGCAATTGGTGCAGCAAGGGGCAAGGAGGAACACGGACTGCAACACTCTCACGGAGTTCTTGCACTCCCAACCTCCCACCTTCTCTGAAGCTAAGGAGCCGCTTGATGCGGATGATTGGCTTCGGGCTCTTGAGCGCAAGTTCACGGCCTTGCATGTTCCGGTGGCGGAACAAGTCAATTTCACCACCTACCTGCTGACTAGAGCCGCTGGCTCTTGGTGGGAGAGCCACGTGTCAATGTTTGACGTGGGCCATGTCTTCACTTGGGCGGAGTTCCGCACCGCCTTCCGTGCGGCGTATATACCCAAGCCCATCATGGACCTCAAGAGGAGGGAGTTCCTGGACTTAACCCAGGGATGCATGGACGTCCAATCCTATGGGCGTGAATTCAACCACCTCTCTCATTACGCCCATCGGGACGTGACAAATGACGAGGACAAGCAATACCTCTTCCGCAAGGGGCTCACCCCTCGCCTCCGCTACGAGCTCCTACCCTTCAAGTTCCAGTCCTATCAGGAGCTCTACAACCAGGCTCTTACTATGGAGCAGGGTAGGAAGGAGCTGGAAGCATCCAGGAGGCCCGCTCCCACTGACAACCAGAGCTCCTCTTCTTCAGAGGGCAAGAAGCGCAGGGTCTTTGTGCCCTTCAGCGCCGTGCCTCGTGCGCCCCTCGCGCCAAGGCCTTCAGGGTTCAGGCCACCTCCGCCTCGCCCAGCTACTTCGACCTTGGGTGCGGCTGGGAGTGGCTTCCGCCCTCAGCTGCCTCCACTACCACCGAGGCCCACTTGCTTCGCCTGTGGCCAGCCGGGGCACTACTCCAGGGAGTGTCCCCAGAAGGCACCAGCTACCTCAGCACCTGCACCGGCTCCGTCTACACCGGCTGCCAAGGCCATGACCGTCAGCCGTGGCCGCCTGAACCACGTCTCGGCTGAAGGCGTTGAGTAGGACCCCGGAGTTCTCATGGGTACGCTTCGAATCAATGATTACCCGACTTCAGTCTTATTTGATTCTGGAGCATCGCATTCATTCATATCTATAGCGTTTGCACACAACCATCAAATACCATTTGTGAACATGGACTCCCCGCTAGTGGTCAAAACCCCAGGCTCTAGCTGGCACACTAAATGGATTGCTCCGGAAGTCCAGATTACCATAGGCTACTGGTCCTTTCCGTTCCAGCTGATAGCACTGAAGTCAGATGGGCTAGATGTAATTCTGGGTATGGATTGGCTAGTCAAATATCAGGCCAACCTGGACTGTGCTGCCAAGTCTGTCTCCGTAATGCACCCAACCGTCAGGCTGGTGAGTTATTGGTCACCTTCGTCCGCAACTCCGTCCGCTGCCACTCCCCGCTCGTCGGAGATCAGTCTATGCTTCCTAGGAGGTACCACCCCACCTGAAATGCATGAAGTTGTGGTGGTGTGTGATTTCCCCGATGTTTTTCCGCAGGAGTTGCCCGGCATGCCACCTGATCGCAACGTGGAGTTTGTGATTGAGTTTGTTCCGGGAACTGCCCCAATTTCCAAGAGGCCCTACCGCATGCCAACGGAAGAGCTAACTGAGTTGAAGAAGCAACTTGATGAGCTGCTAGAAAAATAATTAATTCGTCCGAGTAGCTCACCATGGGGCTGCCTGGTCATCTTTGTCAAGAAGAGGGATACAAATGTTCCTCGGTTGGTTGTTGATTACCGCCCTCTGAATGCGGTGACCATCAAGAACAAGTACCCTATTCCCAGAATAACTGACCTGTTCGTTCAGCTAGCTGGTGCAACGGTATTCTCTAAGATGGATCTGAGGTCAGGCTACCACCATATCAAAATCCGAAAGGAGGATATTCCGAAGACGGCTTTCACTACCCGCTATGGGTTATATGAGTACACCGTCATGTCCTTCGGCCTCACAAATGCTCCGGCTACATTCATGAGGCTGATGAACTCCATCTTCCACGAGTACCTTGACAAGTTTGTCATTATTTACATCGATGACATCCTTGTCTATTCCAAAACTGAAGAAGAGCATGCTGAGCATCTTCGACTAGTCTTGACCAAGCTTCGAGATCACCGCCTATATGCCAAGTTCTCCAAGTGTGAGTTTTGGCTAAAGGAGCTCATTTTTCTCGGTCATGTGGTGTCAGCTGCTGGAGTAGCGGTGATACCTGACAAGATTCAGGCAATCCTGGATTGGCCAACTCCCAAATCCGTCAAAGATATCCGAAGCTTCCTCGGATTGGCGGGTTATTACCGCCGATTCATCGAGGGCTTTTCCAAAATAGCCAAAGCATTGACTGACCTTCTCAAGAAGAACAAATAGTTCGTTTGGACCGACAAGGCTGAAGAGAGTTTCCAAACTCTCAAGGTCAAGCTCACTACCACCCCGGTGCTTTCCTTCCTGACACCGACAAGACTTTGTTGTCTATTGCGATGCATCACTTCAAGGCTTGGGTTTTGTTTTGATGCAAGAAGGCCATGTTGTCGCCTATGCTTCCCGTCAACTCAAACCACATGAGCAAAATTATCCAACTCATGATCTAGAGCTTGCCGTTGTGGTTCATGCTCTGAAGCAATGGAGGCCCTACCTGTTGGGCAACCGTTGCGAGATCTACTCCATCATCAAAGTCTGAAGTATCTATTCACCCAGCCGGATCTGAATCTCAGACAGAGAAGATGGTTGGAATTGATCAAGGACTATGATGTGACCCTCAATTATCAGCCCGGCAAGGCCAATGTCGTGGCGGATGCTCTGAGCCGCAAAGCCTATTGCAACACAATTATGATTGAAAGGGCTCAACCTGCTCTCCACGAGGAATTTGCTCGGTTAAATCTGGAGATTGTTCCCTNGTTGGATCTGGAGATTGTTCCCTCTGGATATCTAGCTAACCTCGAGATCAAGTCTACTCTTGAGGATGAAATCAAGGCCGCCCAACAAACTGATGTTGAAATCCTCGAGATCAAAGAGAAAATAGCTAAGGGGAAGGCCAATTGTTTTTCTTTTGATGACAACGGAGTTGTCTATTTGGTGACCGTCTAGTGGTGCCCAAGAGTGGGAATACAAAAGGGTTGATACTCTTAGAAGCTCATGAATCACCCATTTCCATTCATCCGAGTAGTACCAAGATGTACCAAGATCTCCGCCGCCAATTCTGGTGGTCTTGGATGAAGCGCGAGGTCGCCGAGTATGTGGCTGAATGCGACGTCTATCGCCGAGTGTAAGCTGAACATCAAAGGCCAGCTGGTACCCTTCGCCATAGCCATTCCCGAGTGGAAGTGGAATGAAGTTGGAATGGATTTCATCACCGGTTTTCCAAGATCACCAAAGGGTAACAATGCCATTTGGGTAGTCATTGACCGTCTATCCAAAGTCGCCCATTTTCTCCCTGTTCGCGAGGATATCAACTCCGTTAAGCTGGCTGAGCTGTATATGGCCCGGATTGTTCCCTTGCACGGGGTTCCTTTGAGGATCATCTCAGACCGTGTAGTCTGTTTGTATCCAAATTCTGGCAAAGCTTCCAAAAGGCTCTTGGAACCCGCCTCAACTTCAGCACAGCCTATCATCCTCAAACCGACGGTCAAACTGAAAGGGTGAACCAAGTTCTTGAGGACATGCTTCGGGCATGTGTCATCTCCTTCGGTAAGGGTTGGGAAAAGTATCTCCCCCTCGCCGAGTTCTCCTACAACCACAGCTAGCAAGCCAGTTTGTAAATGGCCCCCTTTGAGGTTCTATATGGGAGAAAATGCCGAACTCCTCTAAATTGGTCTGAAACCGGAGAGAGGTCACTCTTCGGTCTTGATGTGATCAATGAGGCCGAGGAGAAAGTCCGTATCATTCGGGAAAATCTCAAGATTGCTCAATCCCGGCAGAAGAGCTATTATGATAAACATCACCAGGAGGTTCACTATGAAATTCGTGATAAAGCCTATTTTCGAGTCTCTCCCCTCCGAGGCGTTCGTCGCTTCGGGATCAAGGGAACATTGGCACCTCGCTATGTTGGTCCTTTTACTGTCCTAGCCAAGCGAGGGGATCTCTCCTATCAACTCGAGCTACCCTCAAACTTTCCAGATGTGCATGATGTATTCCATGTCTCCCAACTCCATCGTTGCTTCAAAGATCCAATCCGTGGGGTTGATCATGAGGTGTTGGACATCCAGGAGGATTTGACTTACCGTGAGCATCCTATCCGCATCTTGGATGAAGCGGAGAGGAAGACCCGCAACAAGACCATCAAGTTCCTCAAAATTCAAGGGTCTAACCATTCCGAAGAAGAAGCCACTTGGGAGCGAGAAACTAGTCTTCGACAGGAATATCCCACCTTCTTCACTCAAGCCTAGAATCTCGGGACGAGATTCCTGTAAGGGGGGTAGAATTGTAACAGCCTAAGCTTGGTACTAAAAAATACGAAGAATTTTTCCACTTTTTGCATTCTTGTTTGCATCATGGCATGCATATGAAATTTGCTATTTCTAACAACCAACATATGCAAGCAATCAAAATGGAGAAGCAAACTTCCCAAACACCCAAACCAATGCAATTGCTTAACTTGGCAAACAAATCATTCTTGGACTTACAATTTTTTTAGGAAGTTCCAAGTTTAGATTTTCTAACCCAATTCTAAAAATCCAAATATTGCCAACAAGAAATGAATTTGAGAATTCAAAATTGGTCTAATTCAAATTCTATTTTTGAAACCAAGTTAAACATTCCAAAAACTCAAAATAAAATTTTAGGTAGCTTCATTTATATGTTGGGAGCCTCCATGATTAAATTCATTATTTTTGGAAATGCTTAAGTGCTCCAATTAATGCATTTTGCAATTTATCAAAAAAATGACCATATTGCAACAATATGAACAAATCTAAATCTAAACAATTTATTTTAGAGCACCAATTTTTGTGGAGGTTCTGGATGGTACGGAGAGCGCACATGAATTTTTGCAGAATTTTACAAAATGGTTTAGGGCCTCAATTAAAATCAACAAAGTGTGGCTGGACCTTTTTGCAAATATTTTAAATGTGCCAGGGGGTTTTCATGAAGACATTGTCTTCTCCACACTGTGGCCGGCGCCCATGCCACCCCGCCCCCTGTGCCGCACCATGTCGTGGCCCGGGAGGATAAGGAGCTGCTATCGTCGCTCACCTGCTCCCGCACTCCTCTCACCTCTCCTTTCCTCCCCAAAATTCCGGATCGACGCCCACCCTTGCTTCCCCGCGCTGCCCTCCGATGTGCCGAAGCCGTCGCCGTCGATTCGCCGCATTTGGAGATCCCCGGGACAAGCCGACTCCGCCCTCTTCCCCGCCGGGTCCTCCTCTCTCTCCCCACCGGCGGAATCGAGCCGGGGAAGTCGGAGCCGACGCATTCGTCCTCGTCCTCTTCTACCGCGGCCGCCGCTCGCCGGGGCCGATTCCCGTCGCCTCCGCCCTTCCCCGTCGTCGCCGACCACGCCACAGGGCCCTGGTGAGCTCCGCGCTCGCTTTAGGCCCTCTCCCGTTTTCCCTCTCTCTCTCCAGCGTCTCACCGCCGTCGGTCGCCGCCGGCGTCGCCGTTGCCCGTGTGCCCGGCCTGGGCACCGGCCTGTCCGGCCTTAAGGCCGGCTGGCTCGGGCAGGTGCCCGTCCTGGACACCCGGTCTGGGCCGGCATGAGGCCGGCAGCCTCGGGAGCCTGACCGGCCTGCGGCCCGGCCTGGCCGGCACAAGGCCGGCCTGTCTGGCTATTTAGATTTCCTTTTTTTGGATTTAAAAGGCAAACAAAACATTCAATAACTATTTAAATATTGCTCCAATTTAGCAAATCAAATACCAAATTGTTCAAAAAAACAAACCCTACATGTTGGAATCATTGAAATGGTCTTTTGATTTTTTTATTCTTGCTGCTTATTTAAGAATTCCTAAAATGGCATAAATAATCCCTATTTATTTGATGTTATTCTTTAAATGATTAAACGAATTAAATTCAAATAATTCTTTAATTCGCCAATTATTCATCGTTAATTGGAAAATTGCAAATAAGGTACCAAAACGATCAGAAGAACAACACCTATCTATTCATGTCCTGTTCATGCATGTTAAGTCACATTTTAATAAATGTAATAATTTTATAAACAATGTGGCCATTAAGTTAAATATGGGGTTGCTTCCAAATAATTGCACTAATTATTTGGCACCCTATTTAATTGTGTTAGTTAAATTATATGAATATGTTATTGCATAAATTGGACATGTCATCACGATTGAGCATTGCACCTTTTCTTCGTGTGATTTACTTGTTCTTCTATATTTGCTTGGGTATCGATAGATTTCGGAGTGGAGGTTAACCCTACCTACCCCGACGAGCAGTACTACACGCCCCGGCAGCAAGGCAAGAGATAACCTAACATTCTTGGCATCTAGCATCCTACTGTTTTATAAACTTATTTTATCCACCATAATATTGCATTCGATTCTATGAAAATTTTTGGTCAATACTAGAGTATCCTATGAATGCATGTTTTCCCCGAACCATCACATGTTTCCCCACCTATGAACCATAGGCTTGTTGTGTTGGCCGGTGAAAAAGTTAAAATAGTTGTTTACATATGCTTAGCTATGCTTAGCCATGCTTAGTCCAATGTTATTTTTGTCCGGTGATTTAATTCCATTGTTATGATGTTGATGGAATGTTTCGGACATGGTGGTTACTGTTGGTACTTAATTAAATTGCTAAAAGTCTTGGATGAGTTGCCATCGGGGATGGTGTTTTGCCTCATTCTTGCCGCCTAGGATGAGAGTGATTTTAGCTAGAACCAAGAACCGAGCATGCTGCCATTGGTGGGGGTATGGGCTCCTTACTAGCTGAATAACTTGTGCGGGCGTATCCAAGGGTCCTCTAGTTTGCTATTTCCATTTGTGTGTGGGTGTGTGAGTGGAAAAGAGAAACGATGAGGATGATGGTGTTTAGGACGTGGCGATGGGGGCAGGGGCTGAAATAAGCTGGGTAAACTTGTCCTGTCGCCACAGATGACTCTTGGATAGTCTCATGCGAGGTAAAGGTTTAACCGCGCCCACTCGCCGGCCTTCCCCGGAAGAGGGCCAATCAGATGAGCCGGACGGTACCAATGGGTAAATTAGTACACCCCTGCAGGGTAAATCTTTTCGAAAAGCCGTGTCCACGGTTATGGACAAACTCTTGGGAAAGGCGGATTAGCTCATAGAGAACCTGAACCTAATTAATAAATTTGGCAGCTAAAGGTTGCATTTTCAACGTATGATAAAAGGTTCATTTCCTCGAGGGTGATTCGAGGGAGTGCCTTGGTGGAGATGAGATGTTTCTGGTTACTAATGGTTCGATGAGAACCAAAGAAGAAATTTTACTCTCTTACCCCTTTTATGAAAATATTCTGAGTAGTCGATGCCTTTGGGTCACTCTTGTCTTTTATAAAGGAAAATTGGCTTTATGCAAAACAAATACTATACAGCCTTAGAGCCTCCGTCATCATTGGGCCTATATCGCCCTACTAAACTTGCGAGTACGTCGTACTCAGTCTCTCTTTGCTGCTTATATTTTGTTTCAGAGGAGGACGACACCGAGCACACAGGTGGGTTCTTCGTGGACATCGACGAGTAGTTCGAGGTTCCCATGGGATCCTGGTATAGTGCATGGAACACTTCCCAAGGAAGAAGGGCACAAGTTTTAAGCTCCCTCATGAGCTTCATCTTCGGTAAACAACAAGTAAGTAATCCTAGCTATATGGCCATAAAGAAAGCGCTTTACGGGAGGCAACCCAGTTGTTTTTATTTGGATTTTCTTTGTGTCCTCTTGCTGTAACAAGAGATTGTTTTCTTAGCTTAGTTTCTGAATTTTTTAATAAAGTGCCAAGTTTTACCTATTTTGGTTTGAAAAAGTTGCTACTTCTATTCGGAGATTTTTTTCCTGCACGAAGTCTGTACACGATTTGATTTTTCATTGCTATTCTGTAACTCCGATTGTACTGAGATTTTAACTGTAACTGAAACTTTTCATCCTCTGTAGGCATGCATTTTTTCAGAATTTTCGATGAGTTTAAGTAGGAAAGAAAAATACGTTTTGCTGCTGCTGTTTTTCTGGACAGATTCTGTCTCATATTGTTTTATGCATAGTTTGAAATTTTGAGTTGAATCTTTTTTTATCCCATTGAGTTTATGAGTGGGAATACAACATTATACACTCTCTGATTATTTATATGAATTTTAGTCCATGGATTATATGCAGCAAGAAGCCTATTTGTTTATCTCTACTAATATCACCCCACAGAAAAGAAATGGGAGAAACAGTGTTTTGAAGTTTTTTTCACAGGGATTGGAGGAGATGCACCATGAGTTATCTAAGGATGGTGAAAACCATAAGCTTGGGGATGTGGAGAACATCCCCACTGAACAAACATACTCTCGGTTTGCACACGTCTAACTTTTGTTTTTCATTTGAAACACTTTATCGCATAAACTTGGAGCGTCTTTTTGTTTGTTTTTGCTTTGATTTTTATTTATTTTTGAGACCACCACACTATCATTTATACATGATAAAGCTACTGGAAATATGGGTTGAAATATCTTGCATGCTTTTATTGTATTGGGAAAAGGGATGTCTAAGTTGATTTTTAATGACACATATAGTTGCATGATTCATGAGCTTCTTTATGAGTAATAATTTGCAAATGCTTTATCATGAGCTATCTTTTATTCATGTTTTGATGCTGTATGTTATTTCACCTTGTTTGACATGAATTAGTTAGTTTTATGGACACTCATGCATGCATCTAGATGGTCATCTTTCTCCCTTTTGCTAGCCCAAAAATTCCAACAAGTAAAAACTTGTTTCCAACACCCTCAACCCAAGTTTTTCCAGTGAGTCCACCATATCTACCTATTAGCTTTATGCTATTCCAAGTATGTTTACCATGTTATTTGTGTTATCTATACCTCTAAATGAAAATGATTATGTTATTTATTGTAATGGGAAAAGTTGGTTAAAAAGCTCTCGCGAACTTGATGCACACTTTATTTTTATTGCATTTAATAAACATGAACCATTGTGATTAATATTATGATGATAGTGGCTTGATAAATGCTTAAGGTTGGGAGTTAGCCCATATGTGCTGTCACATGCAAAGCTTTCAACATGTTCCATCATTTATTTAGTTGATATGATGTACTTTTGTTTATGGATGCCTATCATGGTGAAATAATGTGGAAATAGAGTAAGTTTAAATGAGTTTGTATAAATGGTTAGAGAGAAACCTGGGCCGCTAATCTAAGCCATGCATCATTCATGGTGGAAATTTACTTACATGCTATTTTGAACTTTCTGTGATACACCCTATAATAAAAAGCTATATCAAGTGGTAAATAAAAAGGGTGTTGAGGTTGTTCATTATGTTTGTTTGTCTTGTTGTTTTGATGTGGGCTTGATCCATATCATGGTACAAGAGGTACCCCAGTTGAGGCTCTTGATGATACCATTATTACTTACAATGATAGATAACGTAAACTCACTTTGTTTCCCAAGTTGAGTAATCATGGTGTAGGTACTTATATTCAAGGGGCATGAGACATCTAACCTTTACTTTATCAAGGCCACTACTCATATTTGCTTTCACATTTAACTTTAATCATTCAAGATTCTATGATAGGGGAATGAGAGCTTTACACCAAATATTACCATTGCAATCAATAACTCAAGTAGAATAGTTTGGAGGATAGATGAAACTTATGCATGTTTTACCTCTACTCATTTATATATCTTTTCCAAAGTGTCCACCTTTTATATTCAGATTTTCATCTTAACTCTATGACCAATGTAGGATGTTCTTACTTACCATATTGCATACTTGTGGTCCATATTACTATCTTTTATGTTACACTTTGTGAACTATCATTGAACATCCTTGCATTGAATACTTGATATCACTTTATAAACTGTTTGCATATTGCTACTTCTTTGAATTAATGAATCATTTGACTTTATGTAGCAGTAGCAATCATCTTTTATATCCATGTTGTTATTATATTGCAAAGTTCATGTTAGTTTTATCACTTTCATACTCGAGGACGAGCATGAGTTAAGCTTGGGGATGTTGATGCATGTAAAATGCATACATGAACTTTGCACTATAATACTTGTATTCCATTCATATTTGCATCATATAAGGGGGATATTACTGTTATTTAATGATTTTTGGTAATTAATAATGATTTCCCCTTTTTATGGAATTAATCCTGCACAGGCAGAAAACCCCTATTTCTTTCCTTATTTATTTCACGGCCTTAAAGACGTCATAATGAGCTGCAAATTTACGGGGATCATTATTTTGGAAGGAGGAAGACCTAGGAGTGAAAGAAGCAAGTGAACGGAGGCCGGAGGGGCAAAAGAGGGTGCCCCATGCGGCCAGGTACAGGGGCCGCGTGGGCCCACCTCTTTTCGCCCTCGTGGCCCTGTTTGCGATGATCCTTCTTCCTGAAGCTTCCTCGTGACCTAAAAACGCCTACATAAAGAGCCCCCCGACGTTTTTCGGAGGGAGAGCCGCCACACGAGAGAAACAAGAAACAGAGACCAGGAGGCTGCAGATTGGAGGGGGGAAACTCCGGCGAAGCACTGCCGGAGAGGTCTCCTTCTTTTCCATCGACATCTCCACCGTCTCCATGATGAAGAGGGAGTAGTCCACCTCTGGACTATGGGTTTGTGGCAGTAGCATATGTATCTCTCTCTCTCTCTTGAGCTTCACTAATTAACACCGTATGAGCTGCTGAACATGATTATGGTCATCGTTGTATTACCTTTGTGGTGGATCTTTTTATGAGTTCATATATGTTGAGATTGCAATGTTTATTTCAGTTATGAAAGTAGATGCATATTATGTACCCCGTTCTTGTATCCTTGTTTTGATCAAGCATGTTTATGAGAGCGTGTGAGGGGGAACGTGTGCATTAGTTGGAGTAACGGGGGGTGGTGATGTGATAAGCTGACAACTTAATATCGCGATCCATTGGGTGTTTACCTTACTTTGTTGCCTCACTAGGGATAAACCAAAATACCATGTTGCAAGGTATGAGGAGTGACAAGCCTCTACCTATGACTAGATCCAGCATGTTCTTATTTTCACTTCATGTCATTAATCTTAAAGCTATACTCCGAGTCATCTTAATTACTGAGGTGTTATGATTTAGTTCACATCTTGGTGGAGTATAAGTGAGACTAATAATCAAAAGGTCTCTATGTTAGGACGTGATGCCCATATAATTAGTAACATGTCATTAAACTTGTTTGCAATCTCATATGTTAATCCTATGTCTACTTATTTGCCACACTATATTAAAGAGAGAGTGCATGTGTGAAACCATGAACCCCGGTCCATTTTTAATCATAAGAAACAACTTTCCAACCACTTTTAAGCATTTTCTACATTCAGCCATTTTAAAATCAGAAAATACAAAAACACTTTTATTCATTGCATACACATACACAAACCCAAAAATATCATCCATCATCATTAGTATCATCCTTGCATTACTACTTACCACCATTGCATATTTATTTACTATTTTGCATTCATTATTATCTTAATATCATTCTCACACCTTGTGCTTGACAACCACTTGGTGAGGTTGAGGGCACAAAGCAATCTACTTTGTTTGCAGGAAATCTAGAGAAGGACAAGGAGATAAAATCCCCACTACTGATTCCCCGAGAGTTCGATATTAAACCCTCGAGTCACCCTCGTGGGGAAAAAACTTCCAATTCTACATACTCTGCACTTGGAGGCTCAACCTATCCCATATATTATTTTCCTTTCAGGATATCAAGAGTGCTTGTTGGCGTAGTTGAGGGAGAAACACTCTCATCAATTCCGTCATCAAGGAGGTGACGGCCGATTGAATACGAACAACACCAATCGACATATCAATCTATCTATCTTTTTCGTCTACCTTTACCCTTGTACCTATGCTTCTCGTTCTTCCATGAGCCGGCCATTCCGGCGAGTTGCGGAGCCACGAGGCTCTAGGGGCGGTCAGGCCGACCTAGAGAAGCCAATCGTCGCCGGCTTCTTCTGACGGGGTCCCTCTCGAGGAACTTTGGCGTCTAGTATCAAAAGCGCCGGCTTACTGTCTTGCGTATCGCGCTGGAAGCCGGCCTCCTGCGGTGTGAGTTGTGGAGCATCTCCCTCGATGCCGCGGGTACCCGAATCTTAGGTGTGGTTCATCAAACACCTTGGCGACTCCCAATTTGCGTGTGTGGGGCCCCGTTTAAAGCGCAACACACTTTTTGGCGACTCCACTGGGGACGAAGCGTCAAACAATCTATAGCCCGTTCCTGCAATTAGGAGCGCATCAAGAGGCAGCAATCTACAGAGGTAACATGTATCATCAATCAAATTTTGTAGATGCAAATTGCCCTTATGTCGGTGTGGATGGGCATCCTATATCGGCTGGTTCTAGTTATCTTCCATATAGCTATGAGCAGAGGCCGATAGAGGATCGCCGATTCTACACACGACAGACAGAACCGAGTTCTCATGCATCGGCTGCCCCGGACT
The DNA here is from genome assembly GCA_012064385.1 of Puccinellia tenuiflora. Classification (NCBI taxonomy): domain Eukaryota; kingdom Viridiplantae; phylum Streptophyta; class Magnoliopsida; order Poales; family Poaceae; genus Puccinellia; species Puccinellia tenuiflora. The sequence continues at coordinate 1,058,779 of QRDG01000175.1, read as the reverse complement.
ATAGGCCGATGAATAATACAGAGTACTCGATTGATCAACATGGGACACTTCATAGGCTAGAGGATGTCTCGCGATTTTATTCATCGGATGAGGGAATCGGATATGGTTCTACGAGCTATGTGGCCGGTTACTCTCAGCTGAGTTACTCTCAGCCAAGTTACACATCGCCTCATGGAATTAGTGACTCGGCGTTATATGATTTTCTTGAATCATCTAAACTTCTTGCTTGTAGCCTGTTATATAAATATTCTACATTAGTACAGGTGCCGACTCAGGTTATTACAGCCAATAATACCTCCCACTCCCCACTTCAAAGTTTCGGCGCACCATAGCCAAAATATGTCAACGGACTCGGGGGGCAATCCTATGATGAGTGGAAGGCCAAACACCTGAGAGATTTTGAGGCGTATAAGAAGATGCGTGAAGAGGAGGAAAGGAAACTTAAAGAAATCAAACTAACTCCTTCACGCACTACAGAAGGTGAAACGCTGCAAGCCAGACAACGAGAAAAGGTTGATTCGACCAGTGCGACCGGCTCAACTACGTCGGTTACAGCCGAGTCAACTAACTCGGATAAATCCGGAAAGCCAGACCCTAGAGATGCAGCAGCTAACACCGGTGACTTCACTACGCCAACTTGGGAACAGTTATCCGACGAACAGTGTCAAGGCTTTGAAGTTTTCAAAAGGAGGCGCAGAAAAGAATTCGAAGCACTCAAGAAAAAGCGTGAGGAGGAAGACTTGCAGACGTTTTATGCAAAGCTCGAAGAAGATATTGCCAGGTCCAATTCCCCATGCAACAATCATGTCAAATCGTCTGTGTCACCAAAGCAAGAAGACGAATCTCTGCGAGCCGGCCAGGAGGAGGTTGACTCGGCTAGTCAGGACAAGTCGGCACAGGCCGAGTTGGACAGTACAGGTGCCGAGTCTAATCAACAACAGAAGATCGACCCGGCAGTCACTGTCGGCTTAGTGGAAGAACCCGGATATGCCGAGTCCATTAAGCTGGCAGAGCAGGAATTCATCAAGCCGGAGCACGGTGAACGGCGCGAGTCGGCCGTGTTCGACTTTTCTGGATGTGAGGGAGCATACCTGCTACCCTGCCAGTTCCGTGCCAAAGATGATGAAGCCGGACAATGTTCGGTTAATGAAGAGCGTACAGGAGACGCGACACGGGATCCAGAAGAGGAAGTCGAAGCGTTGGAGAGCTATCCAGAGACGGGGCAAAGCATTGTTCCTTTTGTGCCACTACCGAGTTCTCCCAGCATCTTCGAAGAGGTACGCCTAGCCGACAGTTTACTTGTTTTTCGATCAGGTCAGAATTATATTATCGATACATCTACTAGTTTGATTCTAGTTAATTTTAAAAGACCGATCGAGATGAGTAATTTGTTTGTTAGGAATAATCTCGTCACTAATTATGCCGGTCCATATATCATACCAAACATGGAGGCTAATAGTGACAATTTATCGCAACCAAAGTTGTTCCCGTCATGCCGGCTAAAATTTATATTCATATGGACAACTTTGCTTGTTACATGCCTGGCTAACATTTGGTCTCAGATGAGACGTATATTCTGTAATTATTTTGATTGCAGAAACATAAAGCCAGGTTCCCAGCTCCTCCAAATAGCCGATTCGAGAGCATCGGAAAAGGAGGGCAAGATACGATGCAAAGCCGAGTCGGGTGACATTAAGCCGGCACCACTCGGTTGCTTAAGTCCAAAACCGATATCTGATACCTTCGGTCCGGGCATAGGTGGTCACATTGTCGGCGCATCGCCGGCTAATCCAATTATCATAGATGGTCACTATACCGAGGCGTCAGGAGAAGGACGAATCCAGGATTTGTGCGAGCAGAATATTCAAAACTGCAATGTGCATCATCAAACAGCGCAATCGGCCATTCAAGGACGATTGGAATTTGGTGTGGCACAAGCTAATGACCAGTTAACACAAACTGGACTTGACGACAATCAAGAGTTGAATCGGCTGCCTCAAGCCGACTCGTCTAAAGACGGACAGGTACACGATGAAGTTGATGAGATCGAGTCGTCAGGCAAAGAGATTTTTCAAGTCGACAATCAAGTCGGCAATTTTAAAGACGGACGTTCCATCAATGCTGCAGCAAAGACGCCCAACACTGGGGGGCAACCACAAAATCTAGAGACCGATGCCAGCAAAGCTAAAGAGGACAAAGGCAACGATAAGTGCACGAGGAGAAAAATCTAAAGTTACCTTCGCTCAATTGTTGGAGAAATACCAGAGGATAAGCGAAGCGAAAAGTGCTCATCGGCCAGCTGACGCAAAGGCATCGAAGTCACCCCCAGGGCGCAAGTCGGAAAACCGGGATTGGCAAAAGGAAAAGCTCAACGTGCCAACTCCACGTACTCCTTTCGGACTGCCAATGCCGAAGTCGTCCATACCTTCCCAATCCGGCTTCTATTCATATCCATCCAGGGACAAGTATGACTCGCGGGCACACCATCCGTCTTATACTAAATTACCTCGCCAACTTTACGCAGCTCCGAGAGGAACGAGCCAGCAAACACATGATAAAGACCGACTCAATGTCGAGTCGGCCCGGAGCTCGTGGAGGAAGAAGGAGGTGGTGAAGCAAGTTTACCGAGTGAAAAAGGATGGTCGCAAGTGCGTTGTTTCAGATTCGACTCCAAGTATCAAAAAGCCAGCCAAGTTGACATTGGTTATTGAGGGCAAGGAAGTGAGGCGAGTTACTTTCAAGGACCCAATTATCGAGTCTGGACAAGCCAAGCCGGAGATGCCCAAGTTCAAGAAGAAGCTGCCATTGCATAAATACGAGTCACAGCCGAGATGCTTAACCGGCTTACTACATTGGCAAAGACAGCTGGAGCGGATCAGAGACAACGAGCTAAAGAAGAGGAACATGGCGTGGGTTCCCAAGCGAAACCCGCAAGCAGAGAGTGGCGTGCCAGCTCCTGTTGCGAAGCCGGCAGGAGTGGAGAAAGGCAAGCATGGAGTCGGCAGACGAAGTCGGCAATTTTCATCTCATCAAAGGAGACCTCAGACAGCGCGTCATCCATGTTCTTCAACCATACCATCAAAGCCAGCATCGAGAAATTTATCCCCAGCCGAAACATTTGAGTTATTTCGGCTATTCACGCTTTGGTGGGCGGGTTCCCCTAGTCCTTCGAGATGAGGACGCATGGCCGATACTTGCATATCGCCCCAAGAATACATTGTGTTGGCAAAGTCAACATCTGGCTCATGGTCCCTATTCTAGAAGCCGATGCTTAGTTTCGCCAATACCGGCAAGGCCGGCTTAATTATTGAGTTGGCTACTAACAAGGATCTAGTGCAAGGTATCTGTTTTTCTTATCTGCAGGATCCGAGTTGCATAGATGAAGGACCTTGTGTTATCAAGATGACGAATATCTGAAAATGCTCTACCCATGCGACAGTTAGTCTAAGCATATGGCCGATAAAAAGATTATCGTCATTAGCATACACAGTCGATGGAGTGTTGGCATCGTGCTAATACCAAAACCCTAGGCAAATTATTTTCTGGCACGCAAGCTCTGCCAGAAAACAGGGGGCATGTGTTCGCACCCATTTTTGGCACTTGGCCGGCATAGCCCTGGATGTCCTTGATTTAGGCAAGACACACTCAGGAGGACCCCAAGACATGGACAAAGAGGAGGGAGACATGCTATGTCTCAAATTGGCAAGACACCAGGCTGCAGGCCACCATGTCCCAGGACCCGGCGTTTTGTCATCCAGGAGCTGGTCTTGTTTCCAGGAGCCGACGCTAAGCCGACATTATCCAAGGAGATGGCCATTGCCCAGGAGCCGTCCACCGTCCAGAGGCCGACCATCATCGAGGAGCCGACTTCATTCAAGGAGCCATCATTTCATGTCCCAGTGGCAGCCACAAGCCGACTTATCTTTGAGTCGGCATTGTCGAGTTCATAGGCTGCATACTGCCACAAGAAGACGCCACTATCGTCCTAGAGGAGAAGCCTACATGCTACCTGACACGTTGATGCCAAGACGTCGAGCTTTACCGGATTATATCAAGCCGGCGTCCCGTCATCAAGCCAGCGTGCCGCCAAGCCGGCATGTCATCATATCTCAAAGAGGTGCTCCGTCATGGAGCCGGGTCGTGGTATAATCAGGCTTGTTAGCCGGTTGGGGGAACCCAGAAGGACCCGGAAAGAACTGGTGACTCGGCAAAGACGGCATCCATGGAAGGCAACAGGCCAGGAAGGGCCTTAAACTTGGACTATGGCGCCATGAGGATGACCGCGGATGGAGGAGCGCTTAACATGGAAGTTGTGCGTGTCGTCGAGACCTACAACCATGCTTTTCGAGTCATCGCAATCCGGGTTAAGGTGCAACTTACGGGGCCATGGTGATTACCCGGTAGGAGTGAACCCGACAGAAGTCAACCCGGCAGGAGTCAACCCGGCAGGAGTTAACCCGGCCTGGTCAGAACCCGGATCACTGGTTCAAGCTCACTCGGAAGGGAATGGCGACTCGGAGAGAACCTGGGTGGTGACCCGGCAGGAATTAACCCGGTTTAGTCAGAACCCGGCTTAACTTGTCACCTGCCAGATTTTGACCAGCAGAAAAAGATGGACCCGGACAGTAGTTAAGACGGCTTCGGATGGAAAAGTGATCATCGCAAGAGTTGTTAGTCTCATCAAGACGTACATGTTTGGTCTTTGGGCCATATCCATCCGAGTTGATTTGTGACTTCGGCGGCCACGACAAGAAGCAGGGCAGAAGGAGCTGCGAATCAGGACAGGAGTTCGACCTGGACTAGGACTAGGGTTTTAGGACGTGATTCAATGTACTTTTCTTGTAAGGAAAGCCTAGATGAGTCCTTTGCTTGTACGGGAAGTCCAGCTGCCTCGCTATATATATGTAGGAGGTGACGGCCGATTGAATACGAACAACACCAATCGACATATCAATCTATCTATCTTTTTCGTCTACCTTTACCCTTGTACCTATGCTTCTCGTTCTTCCATGAGCCGGCCATGCTAGCGAGTTGCGGAGCCAAGAGGCTCTAGGGGCGGTCAGGCCGACCTAGAGCAGCCAATCATCGCCGGCTTCTTCTGACGGGGTCCCTCCCGAGGAACTGGGACGTCTAGTATCAAAAGCGCCGGCTTACTGTCTTGCGTATCGCGCTAGAAGCCGTCCTCCTGCGGTGTGAGTTGTGGAGCATCTCCCTCGACGCCGCGGGTACCCGAATCTTAGGTGTGGTTGATCAAACACCTTGGCGACTCCCGATTTGCGAGTGTGGGGCCCCGTTTAAAGCGCAACGCCCTCACTTCCTCCTCTCCTCCACTTCTCCCTTCTCCCCTTCTCCCTTCTCCCCTTCTCCCCTTCTCCCTTCTCCCTTCTCCCCTTCTCCTCCCTCCTCCTCCTCCACCCACCTCCCACCTCCGGCGACCTTCTCCGACGGCCATCTTCGGTGACCATCTCCGGCGACCTCCTACTCTGGCAACCTTCTCCTCCTCCGGTGACCTCCGACGATGACGACCTCCTCCTCCACAACCCCGGTGACCTCCTCCTCCTCTTCCTCCTCTGGCGAGCCCCTCCTCCTCCTCCTCCTCCGACGACGACGACGAGCCCCACCTCCACCTCCGGTGACCTTCTCTGGTGACCCCCTCCTCCACCCACCTCCGGCGGCCTCCTCCTCCTCCTCCACCCACCCACCCACCTCCGGCGACCCCCCTCCACCCTTTTTTTAATTCAAAAAAAATTCTGACGAAATTCCGACGTCCCTAGATCCAGATCTAGATTTGGCCGCCTTTTTTTTAATTCAAAAAAAATTCTGTGGCGCACCACCCCTAGGTGCGCCACAGAAATATTTCTGTGGCGCATTGAGCAGGCGTGCGCCACAGAAACTGATATTTTTGTGGCGCATGGGGCCGTGCGCCACAGTTATCACGCCAACTGTGGCGCACAGCCCATGCGCCATAGAAAGCCATTTTGGTGCGCCACTGATGGCCTTTTTCCTAGTAGTGTGTGTTATGTAATTTCCGCAAACAAACAATACATGGATGCATACCTGGACACATTCAATCTTGTAGCTGTAAAGGTATTGATATGCACTTGGTACTTTGCATCTCAATTTGGCATTAGATATTTTAGTATTCTGATGCCTTAGTGTTGATCAAGGAAGGAGGTAAAGCAGCTTTGGCAGTCAAGTTTCACAGGAAATAAGAAAGAGAGAACAACACGAAGTGAAGCTGGCTAAGTGAAGTGAAATACACAAAGTGGTATTCTTCAATTTACATGACAAACTTCCCTCCTAGCCATTATCTCACACCTCTCAGAATATTCCACCATGTCTCATATCTTAATTTTTTTGGTAGAATGTTTATAATTTTATTTATTAAATGACTTCGCATCGTGCTTCAAGTCACTTGAACTGGAAGAAGATCATCTCCTAGCAGCTTATGATATTCTTGTCTCTGATGACCGCAAGTTCAAGTCACTTCAAGCCCTGCCTGAGGGATTGAAAAGAAAAGGGGTAATGAAACAAGTCAAGCCATAGGATCTGATGATAAGTTGCATCCCTTCTTCTATGTACTGCTTATGGTTTGTTTGCATCGAATGATAAGTTGTAGCCCTTCTATGTACTTTTTATTATTGCTATTTGTGGACCTGGATATGGCACTTGATGGGGTCGCAGCATAGAAAACAAAAATTTTCCTACGCAACAAGCGGAATAAACCCCAAGGATCTAGATCAACTAGATGGAGGTAGCGAAGATGAGATCCAATCTCTTACCCTTGAAGATCAACAAACGCGTTTTGTCGGTGCAGGGGTTGGCTAGTCGATCCCCGCAACTAGACTCATCTAGTCGCGAGGAGATGTATTTCCTCGAAGTCCAATCCGACGAGGTGCCACAAGGGGCAGCACCTCCGCGGTATCCACACGTACGGCTCGATGTAGATCTCCTCCTTCTTGATCCCGCAAGCAAGGTGGAGATGGCTAGATGGATCTCGGCACCACGACGGTTGTGGTGGCGTTGATGGTGTAGTCCTCCGTCCGACAGGGCTTCGCCAAGCCATGTGAGAGGGAGAGGGAGAGAACAAGGCGCAGCAGCCCTAGGGCTTAGGGGAGGTGCGGCTTGGGAGGAGGTGCAGCAGCAGCCCTACATCTAGGGGTGGTGCAGCAGCCATGGTGGTGGAGACGGCGGCAGCCCTCCGGGGAGAGAGAGGTGGCGCCATGGGAGAGGTGGAGGAGGCGGCGGCTAGGGCAAGGGAAGGGTGCGGCTGGGGCAAGCCTTGGATGGGGCGCAGCCCTCCCCTCCCCTCCTTTTATATGGGGCGGCTAGGGTTTGGGGAGGGCTGGCCGGCCCCCCTTTTCCTTGGCCCCCAAGTTGGGCGCCTCCCCTTGGGCTTCTTTGGCCGGTTTGGCCCATATGGGCCCTTGTGTGGTGCGGCTGGCCCAAGTGGCCAGCAGCACCCCTTTGGTCCATGTGGGCCCCATATCTTATGTGGGTCCCACTTCTAGACTCCTCTAGAACTTTCTAGAACCTTCCGGTACCCTACCGAAATATTCTGGAACTTTTCCGATACCTCCGGAAACCACTTTCCTTATATGAATCTTATTCTCCGGACCACTCCGGAACTCCTCGTGATGTCCGGGATCCTATCCGAGACTCCGAATCACCATTTGTTCATTCCATCAATTATCTCATCACTAACCCCTAGCTACATCGGAGCGTTAAGTGTGTGACCCTACGGGTTCGAGAACATGCAGACATGATCATATCAATAATCAATAGCGGGACCGGGATGCCCATATTGACTCCCACATATTCAACGAAGTTCTTTATCGATTGAACCACGATGCCGGAGATTCTTAATCTCATATACGATTCCCTTTGTCTCACCGATATTTAATTTGCCTGAGATTCGATCGTCGATATCTCCATATCTAGTTTCATCTCGTTACCTGGCAAATTCTCTTTACTCGTCCATAATATAGGATCACCGTGATTACCACTTAATCACATGGTTGCAACCTTTCCGATGCTATATTACCGAGAGGGCCCAGAGATATCTTTTCCGTCACAAGGAAGGACAAATCCCAGTCTTGATTCATGTCACCCAACAAATACCATCGGAGATACCTGAAAGCCACCTTTATAATCACCCAGTTACGAAGTGACGTTTGATGTCCACAAAGTATTCCTCCGGTAAACGGGAGTGACATAATCTCATGGTCTAAGGAAACTATACTTGGCATACTAAAAGTGTTGGCAATGAAACTTGTGTGACACGATCAATTGCAACTCTTTATTATCGGGTCTTGTCCATCACATCATTACTCCTAATGATATGACTCCGTTATCAAGTGACTATAACAAGTCCATGGTTAGGAAACTCTAACCATCTCTTGACTAACGAACTAGTCCGGTAGAGGTTTACTAGGGACACCTGTTTGTTTATATTCCACACATGTATTATGTTTCCAGTTAATACAATTATAGCATGGATAATAAACTATTATCATAAACATGAATATGCTAATAAACCATTTTATTATTGCCTCTAGGGCATATTCCCAACAGTCTCCCACTTGCACTAGAGTCAATAATCTAGTTTACATTTTCTCGATCCAACACTCATGGTGTCTAACACTCATGGAGTCTCAGTGCTGATCATGTTTGCTCGTGGAAGAGGTTCTGTCCGTGCTCTGTACTATACAGTTCTTTATGTTCTTTGCAAAACTTCAATGTCACCTAATTTGACATTATTTATCATCACATGATAAACCTCATATCATCACATGATAAACTCACATCATCATATGATGAATATAATATATTTGGTTAGAGAGTGAGATTTTCGTTTCCCTTTTATGCCTACATGACGTATGATCAGTCAAGAGAACTTTCTCATAGCATGTGCACCCGGAACTCACTCAGTCTTGAAACAAAATTTCTCAAACCATAATATTATATCTTTTAATCCTTGAATTAATCATATACTCCTATATGTTGTAGACTCACAAATCGACAGTGCTATCATGTCACTTCGATATTTTCGATCATGCTTTCGCTGCGCTTCTGCTATCATGAGATCCCCAATCTAGTTTGGTTTTATGACTTCAACCAAGTCTACCAATCTCTAGATTCTATTATCTCAACTCCATGAAAAATGACTCCTCATTTAACATGTTCTTCTAACCAAGAACTTGGGTCACATATCGTCAAATACAAACACATGGTTCTTATATGTTTAGTCCTATGAACGATTCATAGCGAATTCTAACATATCCTCCAACCATCATTTTGTACTGAGTTATCAACTCAATGTTTCACCTATTTTTCACAAGCAGATGAACCTTTCTTCTCTTGTTTTATTTTGAACTCCTTCAAAATCTTACTTAGGTAAAACATCCTGACATAATGTTATCAAACATATCTATCCTCCATAGATACATCCATCTCCATGGATATTTGACATTCAAACTAACTTCATAAGTTATACGTTGGTTCCTGACTTATTTACAACATTTATGAAATCTCTATTTCACTCAAACAAGATGTTGTAAACTCCCACTCAAATATACACCATACACATATTAAATTGTGAAACCACATTGGCTCCCACTCAGAAATATGTTATCATTATATTTGACCATGATTTAACTAGCTCCCACTCAAACATATGTCACCACATATTTTGATCTTGGAAAATAGTTTCTGCTCTAACTTAATATATGTCACCACATATTTAATTAGATCACTCTCATGTATTTTCTCGATATTTTGGACACCTCCAAAATTCTTAATTAACTATTAATATCGAGAACTCTTTATACGAACACTAGTACTCTACTAGCTTTAAGTTTTATTTATTCTCTACAAAACACCTTTTGAGGAATAAATATGTGAAACATCACTTTCACAAAATCAAGCAACAATTACTTTGTGATTTAAACTTAACATCGAATGACTCTTAGTCACTTTCGTATTTAAGGTTTCTATTTCTTCTTTGTAGTTTCGTAGGTATGTCTTGTTTCTCAAACATGAAAAGTAAATCATGAATATTATTTTGTAACCTGACAAAATTTTATATTCTTGAATCCTACTTTTCTTTAGACAAGCTAAACCGAAATTCAATGATCACCATCATCAATTCCTTTATGTGTCAAGTTTTAACCAACATAGCACTTTACATATGTGCCACTTGATACATAAACAAGCAAGGTTTTAGCTTTTCCATTCCATCAATTCTTTTATCAATGAAACCTTTTCACGATAAATCCACTAAAACATTTAACACAATCAACAATTGATTTGTCCCTTTTAGTCTCTCATTGTGGAATCTCTATTCATAGTCACATATGAATATACTACAAACTTTATTCGCAATAGTCTCTAATTATCTCATAATTAATGAAACCACCTTTTCTCATAACTCATATGAAAATGTTATGCGAATCATTAAATAGATCCTTATTTCTAAACAGAGTGTTTATCAAATAAATCTAAATGCTATTATCAAACCCCCGAAGTAAAACCCTTCTTTGAGACCACACAATATCAAATAGTGTGTGATTACAATATCTTAGGACATATCAAACGCCTTTGAAATATTCTAAACATTGTAATTTGTGATAACACTTCTCACAAGTCCACATACTAACATATAACTCAAATATTTTGTCTCTTTTGATCAAATCATAAAGACTCAATTTTCTTGTTAACTTAATATCCTAAACTCCAGAAATTTATTTGATCTCATCAAATATCATAACTCGAATAAATACACCTATTTACTCATATCACTTATGATGGAGCACACAAAATAATGACATCTCACATTTGCTGAAAATACAACCAACACTTGTGTTTATTTTCGGCAACTCATGACACACTTCCAAAGGGTGGCATTTTTAGTCATACTCCTTCAACAAGGCGCATTGATAAAACATCAAAATGTTTATTCAATCTTTAGCACGACTAAAACAATTGTCATTATTAAGTTTTGGATATCATTAGCATGTCTTTTATTTATAAATGTTCAACCAATTTATCATTTAGATTATAATAAGAATAATACACTTATAATCGAAAACTTGTGATTTCCAAAAAGGATCACTCATGAAAATAGAACAACCATTGTCTTTAACATGAATAACCGTCTCACATAAGCAAGACACACTAATCAAAATCACACTTAGTTCGATTACAACACTTATTCAAATCCTCTAATCCAAATGATAAATGTAGAGACAGATCATTGCCGGCATCAACTCCTTGATTGCCACCATTCCACAACGTCTTCCCATATCCTTTATGCAAATCTCAAGCAGCAGGTTCTGTTTTCATAAAACAGAATGAGTATCAAATACTTATCGAAACCGCCACAATTGCAATTTGGACTTAAACACTTATAACATGTATATCAATATATACTTTCTGCTTTGTCAACTTCTCTTGCTATGGGTTCCACTTTGACATGACGCAGCCGAGACACAAACTCACAGAAAGTGATCAAATCCCTTCCCATGACCTAGTCTCCGACACAATTCTTGAAGCTGGGGAGAAGCTAGCGTATCACCCCATCTATCGCGAAACCGTCATTCATCTCGTGGTTCCAAACAAGCACTAGACGATGATGTATCTCATGCATTATCCTCAGGTGTTGTTCCAAGCAAGTGTTCTCTTCCATCTTGAGTGAAAGAAAACCATTCAGACATTCGAACCTTACAATTCTAACTTGTGCTGAAAAACTATTTTTCAGCTCATCAACAATCTCCATTGCAATCAAGTTCTTGAATTGTTTACTTAGGTCAGAATTCATGAAGGTGCACATCATCCACTTGACTTTCAAGTAGGCGGTTCAAAACCACTCCATGTACTCTTCATCGCTTGCAGAAATATTTAGGTTTATCTCCTATTGGTTTTTCTGACACGTAGAGCTGAGCATGGGTGTTTAGGACTTCTTTCAGGACACAGGTACTACTCAACAAATTTGACCCATCGAGACACAGTTTTTCAGCAACGAACTACCGTAGTCAACCATGATCTACAAGGATTTTTGCAAAGACATCTGGACTTTTGTTTATGATAATTTCAGTTCATCTTAATGAACTCCCACTAAACTCAACATCTCTCTGGTTGTTTAGTGGCACACGATCCAAATCCACTACACCACAACCGATCATCACGTGAGGTGATGTAGCTTCAATGGTGAACATCGCCATGTTGATCATATCATCCATATGACTCGTGTTTAGCCTTTCGGCTCTTGTGTTCCGAGGCCATGTCTGTACATGCTAGGCTCGTCAAGGAAACCGTAGTATTTCCGCGTGTGTAAATCTGGCTTACACCCGTTGTATGTGAACGTTGAATCTATCACACCCGATCATCACGTGGTGCTTCGAAACGAAGATCTTTGGCAACGGTGCATACTAGGGGAGAACACATCTTGATATTAACGTGAGAGATCACCTTATCATGCTACCGTCGCGATCACATCTAAGCATAACAATAAGGTGCATAAAAGGATTAACATCACATGCAATTCATAATTGTGATATGATATGGCCTTTCTTCTTGTGCTTTTGATCTCCATCTCCAAAGCACCGGCAAGATCTCCATCTCCGGCATGATCTCCATCATCGTGGCGCCATCACCATGGTTGTCCACCAACTATTGCAACTACAACTAATGCTACTCTTAGCAATAAAGTAAAGCAATTACATGGTGATTCAATGACACGCAGGTCACATAAAATAAAAGACAACCATATGGCTCCTGCCGGTTGCCGTACTCGTCGACATGCAAGTCGCGAAAGATTACAAACATGATCATTGCATACATTATCACAAATCACACATTGGCCATACCACATCACATGACCCCCTCTGCAAAAACAAGTTAGACGTCCTCTACTTTGTTTATGCAATTTTTACGTGGCTTGGGTCAACGAGATAGAACCGTTCTAATCTACGCAAAAACCACAACGGTGATATAGTAGTTGCTTATTTACTCATCCTTTTGAAAGGCCTTCCATTGAAAATTGCATCTTCACTAAAGCAAGAGAAACAGACACCCGCCAGCCACTTATGCAAAACAAGTTGCATGTCAGTCGTGGAACCGGTCTCTCGTGCGTGGACGAGTAAGGTTGGTCCGGGCCGCTTCATCTCACAATACCGCAAAGACGCAAAGTGCACGCGAGAAGGTAGCAACATAAAATATCAACGCCCACAACACTTGTGTTCTAATCGCACCAACATCTACGAATAGATCTAGGCTCTGATACCACTGATGGGGTCGCAGCATAGAAAACAAAAATTTTCCTACGCAACAGGCGGAATAAACCCCAAGGATCTAGACCGACTAGATGGAGGTAGCGAAGATGAGATCCAATCTCTTACCCTTGAAGATCAACAAACGCGTTTTGTCGGTGAAGGGGTTGGCTAGTCGATCCCCGCAACTAGACTCATCTAGTCGCGAGGAGATGTATTTCCTCGAAGTCCAATCCGACGAGGTGCCACAAGGGGCAGCACCTCCGCGGTATCCACACGTACGGCTCGATGTAGATCTCCTCCTTCTTGATCCCGCAAGCAAGGTGGAGATGGCTAGATGGATCTCGGCACCACGACGGTTGTGGTGGCGTTGATGGTGTAGTCCTCCGTCCGACAGGGCTTCGCCAAGCCATGTGAGAGGGAGAGGGAGAGAACAAGGCGCAGCAGCCCTAGGGCTTAGGGGAGGTGCGGCTTGGGAGGAGGTGCAGCAGCAGCCCTACATCTAGGGGTGGTGCAGCAGCCATGGTGGTGGAGACGGCGGCAGCCCTCCGGGGAGAGAGAGGTGGCGCCATGGGAGAGGTGGAGGAGGCGGCGGCTAGGGCAAGGGAAGGGTGCGGCTGGGGCAAGCCTTGGATGGGGCGCAGCCCTCCCCTCCCCTCCTTTTATATGGGGCGGCTAGGGTTTGGGGAGGGCTGGCCGGCCCCCCCTTTTCCTTGGCCCCCAAGTTGGGCGCCTCCCCTTGGGCTTCTTTGGCCGGTTTGGCCCATATGGGCCCTTGTGTGGTGCGGCTGGCCCAAGTGGCCAACAGCACCCCTTTGGTCCATGTGGGCCCCATATCTTATGTGGGTCCCACTTCTAGACTCCTCTAGAACTTTCTAGAACCTTCCGGTACCCTACCGAAATATTCCGGAACTTTTCCGATACCTCCGGAAACCACTTTCCTTATATGAATCTTATTCTCCGGACCACTCCGGAACTCCTCGTGACGTCCGGGATCCTATCCGAGACTCCGAATCACCATTTGTTCATTCCATCAATTATCTCATCACTAACCCTAGCTACATCGGAGCGTTAAGTGTGTGACCCTACGGGTTCGAGAACATGCAGACATGATCATATCAATAATCAATAGCGGGACCGGGATGCCCATATTGACTCCCTACATATTCAACGAAGTTCTTTATCGATTGAACCACGATGCCGGAGATTCTTAATCTCATATACGATTCCCTTTGTCTCACCGATATTTAATTTGCCTGAGATTTGATCGTCGATATCTCCATATCTAGTTTCATCTCGTTACCTGGCAAATTCTCTTTACTCGTCCATAATATAGGATCACCGTGATTACCACTTAATCACATGGTTGCAACCTTTCGATGCTATATTACCGAGAGGGCCCAGAGATATCTTTTCCGTCACAAGGAAGGACAAATCCCAGTCTTGATTCATGTCACCCAACAAATACCATCGGAGATACCTGAAAGCCACCTTTATAATCACCCAGTTACGAAGTGACGTTTGATGTCCACAAAGTATCCTCCGGTAAACGGGAGTGACATAATCTCATGGTCTAAGGAAACTATACTTGGCATACTAAAAGTGTTGGCAATAAAACTTGTGTGACACGATCAATTGCAACTCTTTATTATTGGGTCTTGTCCATCACATCATTACTCCTAATGATATGACTCCGTTATCAAGTGACTATAACAAGTCCATGGTTAGGAAACTCTAACCATCTCTTGACTAACGAACTAGTCCGGTAGAGGCTTACTAGGGACACCTGTTTGTTTATATTCCACACATGTATTATGTTTCCAGTTAATACAATTATAGCATGGATAATAAACTATTATCATAAACATGAATATGCTAATAAACCATTTTATTATTGCCTCTAGGGCATATTCCCAACAGTCTCCCACTTGCACTAGAGTCAATAATCTAGTTTACATTTTCTCGATCCAACACTCATGGTGTCTAACACTCATGAGTCTCAGTGCTAATCATGTTTGCTCGTGGAAGAGGTTATGTCCGTGCTCTGTACTATACAGTTCTTTATGTTCTTTGCAAAACGTCAATGTCACCTAATTTGACATTACTTTATCATCTCATGATAAACCTATATCATCACATGATAATCTCATCATCATCATATGATGAATATAATATATTTGGTTAGAGAGTGAGATTTTCGTTTCCCTTTTATGCCTACATGACGTATGATCAGTCAAGAGAACTTTCTCATAGCATGTGCACCCGGAACTCACTCAGTCTTGAAACAAAATTTCTCAAACCATAATATTATATCTTTTAATCCTTGAATTAATCATATACTCCTATATGTTGTAGACTCACAAATCGACAGTGCTATCATGTCACTTCGATATTTTCGATCATGCTTTCGCTGCGCTTCTGCTATCATGAGATCCCCAATCTAGTTTGGTTTTATGACTTCAACCAAGTCTACCAATCTCTAGATTCTATTATCTCAACTCCATGAAAAATGACTCCTCATTTAACATGTTCTTCTAACCAAGAACTTGGGTCACATATCGTCAAATACAAACACATGGTTCTTATATGTTTAGTCCTATGAACGATTCATAGCGAATTCTAACATATCCTCCAACCATCATTTTGTACTGAGTTATCAACTCAATGTTTCACCTATTTTTCACAAGCAGATGAACCTTTCTTCTCTTGTTTTATTTTGAACTCCTTCAAAATCTTACTTAGGTAAAACATCCTGACATAATGTTATCAAACATATCTATCCTCCATAGATACATCCATCTCCATGGATATTTGACATTCAAACTAACTTCATAAGTTATACATTGGTTCCTGACTTATTTACAACATTTATGAAATCTCTATTTCACTCAAACAAGATGTTGTAAACTCCCACTCAAATATACACCATACACATATTAAATTGTGAAACCACATTGGCTCCCACTCAGAAATAATGTTATCATTATATTTGACCATGATTTAACTAGCTCCCACTCAAACATATGTCACCACATATTTTGATCTTGGAAAATAGTTTTCTGCTCTAACTTAATATATGTCACCACATATTTAATTAGATCACTCTCATGTATTTTTCGATATTTTGGACACCTCAAAATTCTTAATTAACTATTAATATCGAGAACTCTTTATACGAACACTAGTACTCTACTAGCTTTAAGTTTTTATTTATTCTCTACAAAACACCTTTTGAGGAATAAAT
Source organism: Puccinellia tenuiflora (assembly GCA_012064385.1). Taxonomy (NCBI): domain Eukaryota; kingdom Viridiplantae; phylum Streptophyta; class Magnoliopsida; order Poales; family Poaceae; genus Puccinellia; species Puccinellia tenuiflora. The sequence goes on along the minus strand of QRDG01000175.1, from coordinate 1,042,267 downwards.
ATGTGAAACATCACTTTCACAAAATCAAGCAACAATTACTTTGTGACTTTTTTTTAAAATCTTAACTCGAATGACTCTTAGTCAATTTTCGTATTTAAGGGTTTCTATTTCTCTTTGTAAGTTTTCGTAGGTTATGTCTTGTTTCTCAAACATGAAAAGTAATCATGACATATTATTTGTAA